>JASDQU010213681.1:0-18456 GCA_032191745.1 Picea mariana | reverse complement strand
AATCTCAAATTTTTCAGAGTGTAACCTCCTTGCCTCTTTATATCTGAAGTGAATGATGTTCATCGATCATGTTCTTAGATCAATGGATCGACCTATCTACAATGCATATTTTCTATATTATCATGTCCTTCCACTTGAATTGATTCGACGGCTGACGGGTATTCGCATAAGTGAGATCTCAGATGTTTTACCTTGCTTATCATATCCTTCCACTCAAAATGATCTGACACCTGATGGGTATTCGGATAATCAAACTCTCAGACCTTTTATCTTATCCTTTCCTTCCACTAAAATGTGATCCAATGGTCGTGAAGACACTCGAAGAAGATCAATGATCCAGGATGATTGTGGAACCATAACTTGCAAGTGATTTAAATTGTCACCAAAAATCCATAATTTGAAGTTGTGTGCCTTTGGTGAGTCAATCACAATCGTCGATCTTCGAGGCTATAAGATCTTATGGTCTTGAGTAATTACAGGATTTGAAATAGCATGATCTTTAATTCTCCTTTCTTTCTCTGCAATATATCCCTATCGTTGATCTGGGGATTGTGCATCCAATGGTCACAACTCAATCCGACTTAATCTGATCGCTTGTTGGATCAACCAGAGTCATCAATATCTGATTCTATAATATCTGACAATCTAGAGAAATTGCGGGATTGGAACTAGCGAGTTGTTTAATTCTCCTTCTGATCTCTGTAATATATCCCTATCGTTGATCTGGTGATTGCACATCCGACGGTCATTACTTGATATGACTTAAATTGATCTTTTGTTGGATCAACCACAGTCTTCGATATTCGAGTCTATGAGATCTCATGATCTATACCAATTGCGGGATTAGAACTATCAAATTGTTTAATTATCCTTTCACTCCCCGTAATTCATCCCTATTGTTGATCTAGCTTGCAGATCTGACGGTTATGATCCTCCAACAGTACTTAAGCCCATGGTCACTCATATGACTGACATCCATAAAATGATATGATCAACATGGTCTCTTTATTGATTGGACGGTTGTTGAGGCTTCTCACCCCGATCTTACGCTTTTCCTTCCGATCTTTGATCTCTGCGTACTGTTTTCTCCTCCTCTGAGCTTATTCTTTTTATATTTTCCATCTTCGTTGTTGTTCTTTCCATCAATGACAAGCACACTCTTCCTGTAAAATATGCCAACAATCTAGACATGATATATTCAAGGAAGTTGATGATCACCTTGTGAGAGGCACTCCTTGTGGGGATGGCTTCTATCCATTTGGTAAATTAATCAGTGGTAGTCAAAATCCACCTATGTTGGCCACTTGAGGTTGGGTGGATCTCTCCAATGAAGTCAATACCCCACTGCTAAAAAGGTCCAGAAACCATTACAAGTTTCAAAGGAAAAGACTTGAGCTTCTTCCTTCCAACAAACTTTTGACATTTGACACATGCTCTAATCTTTGCACAAACATCAGTAAAAAGGTTGGGCCAGAAATACCCAACTTTGAGGATCTTATAAGCTGTGGTCCTCCACAAATGATTTCCTCCACATAAGCTTTCATGAAACTTTGATATGGTTTTTTTGGCTTCCTGTGGATCTAGACATCATAACAAAACTCCCATAGGGTTCTTCCAATACAAAACCTTTTCAATGAGGCAATATTTGATTGATTTGAGCTTCAAATATCTTGTCTTTTTTTTTTCCAAACCATCAGAAGGCCTTAACTTCTACAGAAAATATATGATGTCTTAATACTAGGTGCATTATGTTAAGTTGAAGTTGATATGAGAGTCTTTATTAGTAATCTCAATTTGTTGATTTTATGAATTTATGTTCATCAAATTTACCCTTAAATCCTTGCAGTTTGATTCAACCAGCATCCTAGCTATACCTTGGCCTTTCACTAGCTTGGTGGGTTTTATTTCTAGGTCGAACCCATAATTTTTGCCATCCATTTGCTTCTCCTTCCATCTATATCAGTCTGAATCAATGTCTCTTTTACTAAGTCTGAGGGGACATATGCAATAATTTTTTAATGCAAAACATAGATTCTGAAAGCCTTGAGGTCTTTGACTAAATCATATGCTTGCTTCTCCATGATATCATACCTTGTTTCTGCATCCCTCAGTGCTCTGTTGAAAACATAAATAGGCTTCTCTAACTGCTCTGTATTTCTCTGTAGCAAAACAACAACCAATGTATCAGATGAGGAAAAAGAAAATATTAGAAATTATTTAGAATAGTCAGGATTGATGAGCACAAGTGCTTTAGTTAGATCCTTCTTGATTGGTCAAAAGAATTTCTGGACTCAGCAGTCCATTTCACTTTGTTTCCCTTTCTAAGCATGGTTGTAATATGCTTAACCAACTCAACAAAATTAGAAATGAATCTTCTCAAAAAGTTGATTTTACCCAAGAAAGATTGAACCTCTTTCTTATATTTGGGAAAAGATAAGGTTTGGATGGCCTCTACTCTAATTGGATCAATTCTTTAACCTCTCTCATAGAAAACAGAGACTTATTTGGATTGAGGGAGAGACCAAATTTTCTACATTTCAGGAAAACTCTCCTCAGGTGATGACATTACTCTTTATTATACCTTGAGAATACTGTAATGTCATCCATATAGATGACTACAAATCTGTCTTTCTCCCAAATGAAGGAAATGTCCATGGCTCGCTGGAAATTTTCTCCTTCATTCATCAATTCAAAAGGCATTTTAACATACATGAATGTGCCCCATGGAGTAGTGAAAGTTGTTTTCTCTCTATCTTCATGAGGGATAGAGATCTGATTGTAGCCAGAGAAGCCATCAATCATGGACATCTTAGACGAGCCAGTCACTTTGTCCAAAATGTGCTCCATCTTCGGAAAGGGATAGTTGTCCTTTTTGGAGTTTCTGTTCAAATTTATGAATTCAACACTTAATCTGATTTCTCCACTCTTTTTCCTCACGGGCACCAAATTAGCCACCCATTTTGAAAATCTCAAAGGGATGATGATCTGGGGATCCAACAACTTTTTTACTTCTTTTTCCATAATAGGCAACAATATAGGATTTATCTGTCTGAGGTTCTTCTCGAAAGGCTTGGTCTCCTCTTTCAAAGGGATTTTGTGCTCCATGATGTTTGTGTCATATGTTCTTAAGTCTTCACATTTCCAAGAAAAAACATCAACAAACTCCCTCAAAATCTTGACATACTCGACCCTTTTCTCCTTTGACAAACTGCTAGACAATTTGACATATCTGGGATCCTCCTCTGTTCCTAAATTGCATTCAGTCACATCATCCTCTTCAGTTGAACCTTTAACCTTTATAGCAACACCATTTTTTTCAAACAATTTATCCAAAGGAACTAGTCCCTTCGGGATATGGTTACTAGGAAACTGAACAATATGATGGTTAGCAATTTTATTCATGAAAGCATCAGTATGAGGTGTTTCTTCAACATCTTGATCATGATCAATATGCAAATTAGAAAATGCATCCATAGTCTCAAGAAACCTTTTTATCTCAAGATCATCCTCAAAAACCTTCCAATGTTTGACATTGTGACGAATAGAGGGTCTGTATTTTACTTCCACCTCATACTTGAGCTTTGGGGGCAAAGGGACCCTAAAATTGCTTGTTGATACATCCAATGAATCTTCCATAGATTTATTCTCTCTTGGAACAAATGAGATATTAAAATCCAATAAGAAACTATCGACAAGATCTCACACTTCATTTCTATAGGCCCTTAACCTAGGGTGTTTAGCCTGATACGGATTTCTGACCTGATGTACTATCAACTCAGCATCTCCAAGCACTGGCAGCTCCTTAATCTTAATTTCTTTGGAATCTCTCAGACCCAAAACAAGAGCCTCATATTCTACCACAGTTCTTGTTGTTTCAAACTCAAGCTTATAAGATAGAGGTATGGTCTCTTGGGTAGGGGAAATGAAAACTACCCCTACTCCAAACCTTTCTTTGGAAGAGGCTCCATCAAAAAAAAAATTCCAAACAAAGGCATTGGAAGTGGAGTCTTCACAAGTGGTGATGGGATGCTTTCTAATTTCAATGGTTTCTTGAGGACTATCAGGGAGTTGTAGCATACTGGTTCCCATATCGGTATCTACTACAAAAATGGGGTGGTTGGTCGGATTTTCTTCATCACTGGTGATGTAAGAGAGTCGTGCTTCCCTATAAATCCTTCTTTGTTCACCTCTAAACACAGAAATAGTTTCATATGAAATATCCATCTGCAGAGTTTCCCCCAGTATTTTTATCCAAGATCTAGACAACAACATTCCAAACTTAGGGGGAACATCAGCCACCATAATATCCATGACCACGCTCTTCATTGGCAACTGGAACAGGGATACATACAAGTCTTTGATAACCCCAAGTCACTTCACCTTCTTGGAATCAAACAAATACAAGTCATGGTAATATTTTGTAACCTCCAACCTGAGTTCCTCCATGACAATATTAGGCATGAGATTGTGAGATGCCCCTAAATCCATCAAGCAGTTATGCAGCATGTTATCATGGATGTTCAATGATGTATAAAAAGGAGGGGAGGATTCATCTCTATCCTCCACTAAAGGTCCTAGTATGACAATAGGCTTTTCATCTTGGAGGTTGACTGAATCTGTAGGGTGGGATGAAGGCTCAGGTTGTAGCACTTTAAAGAGTTACTTCTTGAAATCCTCATTTTTCATTAGCTCCAAGAAAGGAACAAGAATTTTAATATTTTGAATCTCATTCTCAAATCTAAAAGAGAAGGGAGGCTTCATAATCTCCTTCACCTCTGGGACATGGCTCTTGATCATTCCTTGGGGGTTTTGTGTCTCATTTTATTTGTTGCTAGTTGCCATCTCCTTAACAGGATGCTCTGTTCTAGTAGGTTTTTCAGGACTGTTAGGATTTCCCTCTTTCTTTTTGGACCTGAGGTTATATCTATTTGGTTGACTACTGGTACTTTCCCCTTTTCTCATCTTATTTAGCTGGCTATCTATGAGGGACTCTTCATATGCAAATTGAGTTAAATGATGAAATGAAGAGGTGTCACGTAGGAAATGGATTTCAAGATCTTCATCCTCTTCCTCTCTTTCATTAGTAACCAGATTATCTTGGAGAGGGGTCTGGATATTTTGATCATACCTATTTATTTGATCTCTCTGGATGATCCGAGAGGTCTTAATTGGTCTCCTGAAATTACCCCTGTTTTCAGTTTTTTGAGTGCTCTTATAGCCTTGTTTCCCTTCAAATTTCAATTTCTCCATCTCTGTAGAAAGTGATTTAATCAATTTAGTCAGCCCATCCACCTGAGGGTGGGAAGCAGCAGAGAACCCAAAGTAACCAGAGGTTGAAGCTTCAGACCTACCTTTTCTTCTGTCTCGATCATCCTTACTCCTAAGTTTGTCAACTACTAGTATATTGGACTCTACTTCAAGGGTTGAATCTTGCAAATGAGCCAAGGAGGTAGCTCTTATTTCTCTCAGCAGGAGGCAAAACTTAGGGTCAAAAGGACTAGCATGAGTGATCTTGGCATAGGTCTCAGTAGGCTTAATCTTAGTGGGGATATTATTGTACATTTTATTGAATCTCTTGGAGAAGTCTGAGACATATTCCCCTTCTTCTCTCTTCAGAGATCCAAACTCTGTGATGTAATAAAAGAAGTCTTTTTTATCCCCCAAATGTATTAAAAATGAATCATCTAGAGCTTCAATCCTACCAATAGATGTAGGAGTCAGACCCCTGAACCATTTTCTAGCCTCACCATGAAGGCTCTGTATGAAAACTCTCAGCCATACATTTTTATTTTCAATATTTAGATTATCTGCATAACTGTAAAGGATGAAAGGTGATCTTCAACAGTTATTTCTTCCTCTCCTGTAAACTTGGGCATGTACTTGAGGTAATATCCAGCTGGGATGGGATTCATAGGTTGAGGAAAATCAAGAGGGGCATACCTAGTAACCACTATGGTGTCCATTATGTTTCTGGGAATATTATCACCTACCATTGGGATGTGGACTATAGGAGAACTAGGGGGAGATGGAGATTGGACAGGTGAGATTGGAACTGTGTTTGTAGGGGAGGAAGATATGGGGCTCAAAGGAAAATAAGTTTCCCTTTCTCTAGATGCAATGACTATGACAATAGGAGTAGGAAAACCCAAGGTAGGACAAAATTGTGAAACTCTGGGTTTGAACCACTTAACAATATCAGGGGAAATAGGGGTGTCAAAAATTTCTTCAAAATGAGGCCTAGAAGGGGAAAATTCAACATAGAAACTTCCAAAATTCAAGCTTCTGGAAACTCCAACAGATGGTGTAATAGGAAAATCATATACAGCTACTAGAGTTTTCAAAGAAGAAATATGCAAATTGTCATAATCACCTGATACAACAATTGAAATCCCTTCTTGAGGGGTCTTTTATTTTCTGATAATCCTTTCTGGGTCAGCTTTGGGAGTATCCATAAGAAGTTGTCGAGTAGACATCATGTGTCTACCTTTGGGAGCCACAACTGAAATAGTGGAGTCATCAGGTGCAAGCTGTAATCTTCAAGGTATTGATTCCTGATACACCTTCATAATCATAATTTCTTTATCATTCTATCCCAGGGAAATGTTTTCAATTCATTCCCCGATAACTGTGCCAAGAAATATTAGCACTAAGAGTCACCCTCAGATTGCATGAGGATAAGCCCAGTACCCATCATAATCTTTGGTGGATGTTAGCTTTATGAATGGAAGTCAAATGGAAAAAAATCAGTACAAGAATGATTTGAATATAAGATATGGACAAGAAATGCATAGGGAAGTGAGGTCCTCATTAACTTCAGTCAGTGATTTGAGTTTAAGTGTGAGTAGAAGGAAGACTTAGTGAGAAAGGTGGGAAAGTCTTCCATGGGCATCTGACTTTCAAGAATCTTGGTGAAGAAAAACTCAGGCTCAAGAATATTGTTGAAATTAAGCTTCAGACACTGAAATATGTCACAGAAACATAGTGATCAAACCTACATCCCAATGCAACTATAACAACTCAACTGGATCCTCCATGCCCGAGCCTTTCAGTGTAAGGGGGAATAAGGTAACAAGGAAGATGATTAAAAATGGTCACAACAATACTGTAACCAAACCTACATTACAATAGAACTACAACCCTCGACTGGATCCTCCATGCCCGAGTGTTTTAGCACAGTTTTTCAAAGAGATGAGAGAATTTGACTTCTATTAATGAGAAAGTCTCAAATTTGATACATAACCAGAGAACAGTTCTGGTATCAAAATATTTCCAAATAGGGAGCTTTGCTCAACAATTTAATGACCATAACAAAATATCAAAATGTTCTATTTATACTTAGACTAGTCCACCACTACCAGGATTACAATCTGGAAATGCGATTCAAATCTTTTCATCTGAGTAGTTCTCTGTCAGACTCGACATGTTTCCCTCTGTCAGACACAAATTGAGTTCAGCAAGGACCTGCAAGAAATCGAACTTCGTTGTAGTCTACTAGCAGTCCGACCTCCTTGGCCATAAATATCGATCCCTCCATTTATGCTCTAAGATGAGGTTTCAACTACCATCCCCTAACTCATTGATTGAATGTTCATCGGGATAGGAGCGCGACGAGATGAATGATCCACAGAAGGCCATTTGTCACAATTGGATTGGATGTTGAGGTCGTGGAAGTAAACGCTTTCTCATTGGCTGACCGCTCCTTGGGATTAGAGTGTGGTGGGACAACTGTCGGGCAGCCACTTGTCAACTTAGGATAGGGCACTATATGCACATGTTCATATCAGGCCATGAAAAGTGGTTTGGACTTTCACCACTTTCGAGCCTGATATGCACCTCTGTCCGACACGTCACCTTCCCACGAAACCATGATTTCAACATTGAACCGCCCTTCGGATTTTAATATCCACACATGTTGCGGGCCTAATATGACTAGCGACCATTGATCTTGAGGGGGAATGAGATCTGGGTGCGTTGGCTACCTTTAGCACCCCTACTAAACTTTATCTGCTTGCTGACTTTAGAGTCCTTTCATTCTGTGTGTTGATAGCTGTCACCTGCGAATTTGAACAACTGTATGTGATAACAGACTAGAAAATGGATTTCGATAGTACCAAAAGGAGGTTGGTGATTGCTGCAAATTTTTGAACCCACAACATGCTTCAAACCCTTGTTTTGATGCAAATCATACTGGCTCTGATACTATTGATCTAGATCTTGTGGGCTGAGATCTGGATGGCTTGAATGTCGAGAGAGCAGGATCTTAGACATGCCAATATTGCATGAAAAGAAGCATGGAAAAAAATATGTAATTGTAGTACTCGAGAGGTGAGGCTCAAAGAGGAGCCTCACCTCTAAAACTAATTACTAGTAAATCACTCAGAGGTAATTAATCTCACAATGAACAATATAAAATAAGAGAGAATCCAAAATAAGTAACTTGATATTATGAGAAGGATTTTTAGGCTTTTATATATCATTACAAAATGGTCCATTGGATAAAGTAAACAAGAGCTCATTAAATGAGTCTCTATTATTATAATATATCTAACTACCCAACTAAATAAGTAGTGGAAAATAAAACCCAATACAATAATGGAAATATCTCATTAAATGAGTCTCTATTATTATAAGAATAGATCTAACTATCCAGCTAACTAAGTAGTGGAAAATAAAACCCAATACAATAATGGGGAGGTGGGAATATCTTTAACCCTTATGGGCAACTTGTTAGCCCAATTAATTAATGAGGAGGTGGGTATCTCCTTAATCGACATGGGAAATCTATTAGCTTTATAGCTTTATGACTTTTGCATATGAATTTAGATGATATACCCTCTAAAATTCGGATCATGCAACAATGAAATCCATAGATATATCTATCCAAATAGTGGGTGGAATTGGAAGTAGTTGTAGTGTGCCAAGGGATTTGATTGTTTCTCCCTTGTTTCATTGACATACATCACATTCTTCCATAAAAGTGAGGACATCGTGTTTCATACCATCCCAAAAACAAAGAACGTGTGACCCTGTCATAGGTTTTAGTAAACCCCGAGTGCCTAGTTGTAGGTGTAGCATGAAGCTCAAAAAACACTGTAGATTTAATTTGGGACTACTTACTTAAATATAGATGACCTTTGTAGAAAATATCATCATTGTGCCAAGAATACCCTGGGGAAAATAGAGAATTAGCTTGCAATTTTTGGATCAGACGCAAAATTTTGGGATCCTGCAACCATTCCTAGAGAACAACTTGGATATAATATGGTACAATGAAGGAGAGGGAAAAGAAGGACCCTTCATCTTCATATTTTCTTGAAAGAGCATCAACAACCACATTGTATTTTCCTTTCGTGTAAATGATCTCATAATCATATCCAAATATCTTAGTCACCCATTTTTGTTTCTGCAAGGATGAAAGATGTTACTCTAGAAAATACTTGAGGCTCTGATGATCTGTCTTAATTTGGGAGGGTTACCCCAATAGATAAGGGCCCTAGAGATCCAGTGCATGCAAAATATCCAACATTTCCTTTTCATAGATTGATTGGCCCAAATGTCTCTCTGACAGTTGTTTTTTGGTAAAGGCCAAAGGTCGACAATCTTGCATAAGGACGACTCCAATTCCTCTCCCTAAAGCATCACATTCTAGGAAAACATTCTTTGTGAAATCGGGAAGGTCCAGGACATGAGTGGTGCATATAGCCTCCTTCAAGGCTTGGAAGGAATGATTAGATTTTGGAGTCCATGTGAAAGCATTCTTTTTAAGGAGAGCAGTGAGAGGCATTGAAATTTTTTCATAATTCTTAGCAAACTTTTGATAATATCCCATTAAAACAAAAAAAACATGCAATATTTTGAAATTCTTGGGGCAGGAACAATCTTGCATATATTCAGTTTTCTTAAGATCCACCCTGAAACCATCCTTTCCAACAATATGAACCAAGTAATCCACTTCTAAGGCTCCAAAATCACATTTAGATTGTTTGAGGAAACGTTGGTGCTAAGAGAGTAAATGAAGAACTCAATCCACATGAGCAATATGGGTTGTCCATGTTTTACTATAGATGAGAATATCATCAAAGAAAACTAAGAAATATTGACATAGAAAAGGATGGAAGAAATTATTCATGAGTCTTTGGAAAGTGGAGGGAGCATTACACAAGCCAAAAGGCATGACCAATAACTCATATTGGCCCTCATGAGTTTCAAATGTAGTCTTAGGAATGTATTCCTTGTTCATACGTATCGAGTGATATCCATATCGAAGATCAACTTTTGTAAAGTAATGGGCACCACTTAATTCATCCAAGAGATCATCAATGACAAGAATGGGAAATTTGTCTTTGATGGTGAGTTTGTTGAGGGCCCAAAATTCATGACACATGCACCAAGAGACATCTTTCTTAACTACCATGACCACAAGAGAAGAATAGGGGTTGGTACTAGGATGGATAATACCTGCGATGAGCAATTCTTGAACAATTTTCTCAATTTCATTTTTATGCACAAAGGGATGACGATAGGGACGAACATTGGAAGGAAAGATATTATGTACGAAGGGAATGGAATGATCATGAACACCATGGGAAGGGGGAATTCCCTGATGGGTGGAAAATATCTTGATGTTTGGAGAGGATGGACTTGATCCGGATTATTTTGAGAAAGACATGAAGACAAAAATATAAATAATATATAACAAGTAAATACATAGAGATAATGCGGAGAACAAAAAAATATAGTGAAAACAAACTTCTATTATGAACAAGAGAGAAAAACATTGTAGAACACAAACTGGCAGAGTGGGGTAGCCTATCTTTGAAAAGAAAGAGATGTTAGCTACACTTCATTTGCAACAAGATTTACATCACACTCCATTGCATGCTTAAAGGGAATCCTTCACCTCAATTATATATGAGAGAGGGAGAGGAGAAAAATTCCCATGATGCATGTGGGATAAATTGGACCAATTTTATAAAATTCCATAGGAATTTAAAACACTGGGAATTCCTTAGAGGTCACCCATCTCAGTACTACTCTAGCCTGAGCATGCTTAATTGTGAAGTTCTAATGGGATCTGGTGCATTAACGTTATGTTGTAGGCATGTACATAAGACCACTAGGAAATCATTACATGATATCTATAATTAACAAATGAAGATTTCATTATATTACATTCCCCATCAAAAGGGTAAATATCACAGTTTATAAAAGCCCTAGGATCAAAATGGTGATTCAGTGGAAAAGGTGGAATTCCACCAAAATCCATATGGATCATTCCTCCCCCCTTAGGAAGAAATGGTCCCCATTGCATCAACTTCCCTTGGAAGATAGCGAGACTTCTACTAAATATGAAGCTTGGTGTGTTTCTTTCCTTGATGAAGAAGATGTCCTACTTAACATTTTGAAGGTTTTCATGCACCTGTTGTTGGAGGGGTTGGATCCACTCAACCAATCTAGTTGCATGATCTACCTGAGTTTGGGAGGACTCTGTCGGTGAAGATGGATCATGAAGACTATGAAGGGTTATGTTATAACCTTGCTTGATTGGGCAATGTGGAGGCACCCCCATAGGTGCAACAAGAACATCTTGTTACTCTTCTACAATCTTGTCGATCTGCTTCTGCTGGATAGAAAGGTATTGGGTTGAGGTTGCAGTGGTTTCAGTGTCCTTACGTTCACCTTCTTATCAGATTGTGAAGAGGCTAAACTTTGCAATATGAGAGATTACTTTGGGGCATTGTTTTAGTGGGACAATAGTCAAAACTACCTATGGTATCCTATATTGATGACCCCCCAGAGTAACAATGATGCTACAAGGTCGAGACTCATAAACAAAATGAAACCTCCACATATATGGCTGGCCTAATAGAAAATCATGGACTTCGAGTGGGGAAACATCACACAATACCTCATCCTTGAAGGGCTTGATGTCATAGGATAGGTGAAAGTTTTGGCTGACACAAATATATTGACCCTAGCGAAGCCACCCAATGTTGTAGGGTTGCGGGTGTGGTGTTTTTGGAAAATCCAACTGCTTAGTAACCTTTGTTGAGATGATTTTCTTTTGACTTCTTCTATCAACAATACAATGCAGTGGGTTCCCCTTCACCCAAATATGTGAATGGGTGAGTCACTTCACCTCCTCAGGAACCTCTTTTGGTTGGATTGTTGTACTTGCGACAATAGCAGTGGGTACTGCATCAATGGTCCATCTCCTTTTATTATTTCCTGAATCAATCTACAAATCGGGTTTTGGCTTTTTGTCTTTGAGCTCAGCCACCAATGACTGTATTGAGCAACATTCATCAGTGTTGTGCCAAGGGTTGTTGTGGAACTCACACCACTTTCCAATGTATTTATTAATTCCCGTTACCCTTCTTTTCCTACATCTGGGACTATCTCTCTTGAGGTTGTCCTTCCTTTCTCTCTCCTTCATTATGTGAGTTAGAGTTTCCTTTTCCATGCTTCTCCCACTTACATTACTGCTTGAATATATGCTCAATTTTGACTTCATATCGATAAGCATCTCCCAGTGAGGATGTGTCCAGGAAATCCATCTTTGTTTAGATACACCTATGTATAAAAATACAGTACTTCAAAGCCAAGTGTCACTCAGATTCTTTGATACCCAACTTTGAGCACAAGGTATGAAATATGTTGGTGTACTCCAACACTGTCTGGTATCTTTTCTGACGCAAAGTTATCCATCTCATGTATTGGTCATCATAGTTTTCGACAGGGTAGAACTCCTCCTTTAGGGCATCTACAAAGGCCACCCAAGTCAGTTATTTCCCAAACAATGTAGATTCATCCATGGTGTACCTCTCCTTGTAACCTTTCCACCAAGCTCTAACATGGGGAACTGGGATGATTTTAAGGATAGAAATTTATTTTAAAATGTGGAAACTTTGGCGAATCTTACTAATCCTTCATATGTCAACTATAAATGTTTGGAGATATTTTTGTAAAAATAATCAAATTTCAAAGTAGTTTTTATAGTTTTTATAAAATTTTGGCTATTTTTAAGGTATAATAATTTTATCCTATAGAATTTGGGTGAATCATTTTTAAAATAGAGAATCTCATTTTTGGAAAAACCATGGAAAATTAGCCCATGAGCGAAATTTATCCCCTAAAATCATCCTTGATGGGGAAGGTATTTAAGGAGTGTGAAGGTGATATTTTCACTATCGGAAACTTTTTAGACATAGTAATAACCTTCTAGAAGATTCAACCATTTTTCTAGAGAATCAATATCTATCTGGCCTCCAAATAAAGGGATATAAAAATTGACTTGTACCTTGAAGGGTGTTGTACTTGCGAAATGGCTTCTTGTCGAATATGCCTTAGTCGCTGCCATCGACAGCCTTTGAAGGATCTGAGAAAATGTTTCCATCATCTCGTTCCTCTATCGCACGAGGGATTCCTCGAGAAACATATTGAAAGTATCTCATGATTTGTCATCTCTATTTTCTTTCACCATGGGAGGTCTCTTGGGATGGCAAGAGCAGTTGTCCTCAAACGAAACTAGCTCGAGACCCAACTCTCTATACCCTGAACTCGTCGGGGACCTACTCTCAGAAACAAAAAGGAGCAATCTGCTTTGATACCACTGATCTGTATTATTTGGAGAACGATATGAAGAAAAAAATATAACCAATATATAACAAGGAAATGCACATAGATAATGCGGAGAACACGGAAACATAGTGAAAACCAATTTCTATTAAAGAACAAGAGAGAAAAACATTGTAGAACACAATCTGTCAGAATGAGGTAGCATATCTCTAAAAATTAAGAGATGTTGGCTATACTTCATTCCCAACAAGATTTACATCACACTCCATTGCATTCTTAAAGGGGATCCTTTACCTCAATTATATATGAGAGAGCGAGAAGACAAAAATCCCCATGATGCATGTGGGATAAATTGGACTAAGTTTATAAAATGCCATAGCCATGTAAAACTCTAGGACTTCTCGAGTGGTCACCCATCCCAGTACTACTCTATCCTGAGCATTCTTAACTGTGTAGTTCTAATGGGATCTGGTGCATTAACACTATGTTGTAGGCATGTACATAAGACCACTAGGAAATCATTACATGATGTCTGTAACTAACAAATGAAGATGACATTACATTCCATTCCCCATCAAAAGGGTAAATATCATGGTTTATCAAAACCACGGGTTCAAAATGGTGATCCAGTGGAAAAGGTGGATGGCCACTGAGATCCATCTAGATCAGGACTGGAGGTCGAGATGCATAGAGGGTGTCTCAGTAGCTTGAATGGAATGTAGTTGTGCAATAATTTTGGAATGAACTTTTATTAGGAGATTTTCCATGCAATTGGAACCGATGATCTTAGGGGAACCTGTTGTGATGCCTTGGAACTTATACTATTGGCCCTCCTAGTTGAATTGCATGGTTAATTCCTTAAAATCCATGAGAATGGGGCCAAGTGTCCTTAACCATTTGGCACCCAACACAATGTAACAACCACCCATGTGAATAGAAAACATATTTTATTCCATGTTGTACTGACAAATTTGGAGACACACATTTTCACAATGCCCCCCACATTTCATGGACTCTCCATTGGAAATCATGATTCGAAAGTTGTTGATTTCACGGATATAGAAATTAGTTTCTTGGGAAATGCAGTGATGAATTAAATTATCGGTGTTGCCACTGTCAATGAGGATTATGACCTTCTGACGCTTAATGTAACCAGTTATCTTGAGGGTTTGGGGAGAAGAGAAGTGACTGAGAGAATTGAAGGAAATGACCATTTTGATATTTGGAGGGTCTGAGGGTGGATTAAGTTTAGTGGGTTCAGGTGAATCAGTCATAGGGGAAGCCTCGACCTATTCTTAAGAAACTTACTCAGAGATGGACATAAAAACATTTTGTTCCTTACACTTGTGCCTAGGAAAATATTTTTCATCACAATTATAACAAATTCCCTTGAATTGGCATTCAACCATTTCTTCCAGGTTCAATTTATGGATATTCAGTGGAGTTGAAGGAGGGGCGGGAGTGACTAGGTTAGGGAGAGGAATAAAGGAGGGTTTTCTAGTTTGAGAAGAGTTAACTTGTTTTTCTTCCTTATCTCTTTTAGTAGCTATCGCCCAACTATGGGGGTGATCCATGAGGACCTAGGCATGGATATAATCCTTGAGGCCACTGATAAATAATTCTTGGATAAAAAACATCAGACATTCCCTCTGTGCAGAAAGCCAAGCTCTCAAAAAAAACTATAAAGCATTCCACCATGCCAGATTGTTTCAACTTTTTCAAATGACCTAAATGGTGGGTGTCAGTGTCAAAGAATTCATAAAGGTCTGCAACAAAGTGTGTCCAAGCATGGTGGACATTTTTTCTCCATTTCCACCATTGACAACGTTATTGATCTAGATGGAGAACACAATACCTATTTGTCCAACTCATTCGTAATGTCGTACAAAGAGAAATGTTGTCCCATTTGAGTTACCCATCCGGGCCATCAAATTTTTTCACATCCACTCGAGGAAGGCATAGATCATGCTAAAAGTAATGTGATCCAGATGGATCTTGGTGGCCATCCACCTTTTCCACTGAATCACCATTTTGAGCTTGTGGTTTTGATAAACCATGATATTCACCCTTTTGATGGGGAATGGAATGCAATGTCATCTTCATTTTTTAATTACAGACATCATGTAATGCTTTCCTAGCGGTATTATGTACATTCCTACAACATAGCGTTAATTCACCGGATCCCATTAGAACTCTGCAATTAATAATTCTTAGGCTAGAGTAGTACTGGGATGGGTAACCACCCAAGAAGGAATAGTGTTTTACATGCCTATGGAATTTTATAAACTTAGTCCAATTTATCCCACATGCATCATGGGAATTGTTCTCCTCTCACTCTCTCATATATAATTGAGGTAAAGAAGGCCCTTTAAGCATTCAATGGAGTGTGATGTAAATCTTGTTGTGAATGAAGCATAGCCAACATCTCTTTATTTTCAGAGATAAGCTACCCTATTTTTCCAGGTTTTGTTCTACAGTGATTTTATCTCTCTTGTTCATTAATAGAAGTTGGGTTTCACTATATTTCTATGTTCTCCCCATTATCTCTGTGTATTTCCTTGTTATATATCAATTATATTTTTGTCTTCATTTCATTCTCAAAATAATATGGATCAGTGGTATCAGAGCAGGCTGCTCCTTTTTGTTTCTCAGAGTAGGTCCCCAACAAGGTCAGGGTATAGAGTGTTGGGTCTCAAGATAGTTTCGCTTGAGGAAAACTGCTCTTTCCAGCCCAAGCGACCTCCCATGGCAGAAGAAAAGAGAGATGGAAAATCAAGAGATCCTTTCAATACGTTGCTTGAGGAATCCCTCATGCGACAGAGGAATGAGATTATGGAGAACTTTTCTCAAATCCTTCAAAGACTACCGATCACGGCAGTTGAGGCATCCTCGAAAAGAAGCCATTTTGCAAGTGCGACACCCTTCAAGGTACAAGTCAATTTTGATATCCCCTTATTTGAAGGCCAGATAGATGAAAATGCTCTAATAAAATGGTTGAATCTTCTAGAAGGTTATTACTCTATCCAAAAAAATTCGAATGGTGAAAAGATCACCTTCACGCTCCTTAAACCCCTTCCCCATGTCAGAGCTTGGTGGGAAGGTTATTGGGAGAGGTACACCATGGATGAATATACACTATTTGGGAGAGAAGCCACTTGAGCATACTTTGTAGATTCCCTAAAGGAGGAGTTCTATCCTATTGGAAACTATGATGACCAATACATGAGATGGAAAACTCTGCGTCAAAAAAGAGACCAGACTGTGTCGAAGTACACCAACATCTTTCATAACTTATTCTCAAAGTTGGGTATCAAAGACTCTGAGTGACACCTGGTTTTGAAGTACCACAGCGGTTTACATAGGTACATCCAAACAGAGATGGATTTCTTAGGCATCTCCTCACTGGGAGTTGCTTATCGATATGCAATCAAAATTGAGAAGAAATTCAAGCAGCAGAGTAAGTGGGAAAAACATGGAAAAGGAAAATATAACTCACATAATGAAGGACAAAGCAAGGAAGGAAAAAATCAAGAGAGCCAGTCCCAGATAAAGACAAAGGAGGGTAACAGGAAGTCTAAGAAAGACACTGAAAAGTGGTGTGAGTTCCACAACAATCCTTGGCACAGCACTAATGAATTTCGCTCTTATAGTCATTGGTGGTTGATCTCAAAGACAAAGAGTCAAACCCCAACTTGGAATATTATTCAAAAAATAATAAAAGGAGATAGATCATTGATGCAGAACCCACTACTACTGTCACAACTGCAAAAATCCAACCAGAAGAGGATCCTGAGGAGGGGGAGTGACTCTTCCATTCATAGATGTGGGTGAAGGGGAACCCACTGTATTTTATTGTTGATAGAAGAAGCCAAAAAATAACATCATCTTAATAGAGGTTTTCAAGAAATTGGATTTTCCAACAACACCACACCTACAACCATACAACATCAGGTGGCTTCACCAAGGACAAGATCTTTGTGTCAACCAACAGTGTCGTCTGTCCTATGACATCAAGCCCTTAAAGGATGAGGTATTATGTGATGTTTCCCCACTGGAATTATGTGATGTTTTATTAGTCCAGCCATATATGTGGAGGCATCATGTTGTTTATGAGTCTCAACCCTGTAGTTTCATTGTTACTCTAGGGGGTCATATATACAAGATACTAGAGGTAGTTTCATCCCACCAAAATAATGACACAAAGTAATATCTCATTCTACAAAGTTTAGCCTCTTCACAATCTGATCAGAAGGTGAACAGAGGGATAATATAACCACTGAAACCTCATCCCAAAACCTTTCTATCCAATAGAAGAAGATCAAGAAGATTGTAGAAGAGTACCAATATTTTCTTATTTCACCTAGGGGGTGCCTCCACACTGCCCAATCAAGAAAGGTTATAACATAACCTTTCATACTCTTCATGTTTCATATTCACCAATAGATTCCTCCCACACTCAGGTATATCATGCAACTATATTGGTTGAACAGATCCAACCCCTCCATCCACAGGTTCATGACAACCTTCAACAAACTAAGCATGACAACTTCTTCATAAAGGCAAGCAACGCACCAAGTTTTAGATTTAGTAGAAGTCTCCCCATCTCCCATGGGAAATTGATGCAATGGGGACCATTTCTTCCTAAAGGGGGAGTAATGATACAGATGGATATCGGTGGCCATCAACCTTTTTCATTGAATCACCATTTTGAGCTTGTGGTTTTTGTTATCACTGAAATTTCGTCCGCACCGGGTGACAAGAACTCAACATCATCAACACAGAAAAAACAATCATCCATGGCACAAGGATTGACTCCACAGCACATCAAAAGGGCCAAAACTATACAAAGTTGGCTAAAAAGATTAAAAAGCGCATCGT
>JASDQU010213680.1:8356-18456 GCA_032191745.1 Picea mariana | reverse complement strand
TTCCTGATCTCTTCTATCACCTCATCCAGCTGCTCCAGTGGATAGCTCTTCTTATGCAATCTTCTCTACTGCACTTTCTTCTCCCCATACGTATCAGTGGGAAGATCTAATCGATCCCCCATCCTGTCTTTATCTTCCTTAGTGGCATTGAGTTTCCACTTTGATGTAGATTCAAGTTCTACATTCTCTTCTTGATTGACCTATTGTTCAGTCTCCTCCACTGACATATTAGCTTCTTCTGTCATCTCTTCTCATGTTGGCCTACCTCCAACTCTCTTCGACCGTTCCTCTAGATGGTATGCTCCTCCATCTGTTTACAACTTGGCATGTTGGATTTGCAAGCTTTGCACTATTGCCCTCCTCTCTAGTTCTTCCAGTTCTTCATACAGCTCAACAAAATTTATGCTATCTACTTCCTCTTCTATTGCAGGCTCTAGTGCTGTAGTCATCTCTTGTTCAACTTCATGGATAAAAATTTTGAGCAATTTGACTAAATGCTCTTCTTCTTCTGCTGGAGTAGACATCAGTGTCTACTCCATTTCTTCTTTTTCTCCTTGGGCAGCTTATGATATCTTCTTCTTCATCATGACAGTCAACGTTGGCTGTCCTTCTTCTATTGTTGGATCTGCAACACATATTATGGCCTCAACTGGGCTATCTGATAGGAATATCTGAATTCCCTTAATAATGAGAATGCTACTCCGATCCTCCTCTTGGATGGTGAAATTTTTTAACTTTTCATCATCTTCATTCATGTGGTATGAAAACCCACAAGACTCTTAATCCATCATCACTCCCTGCTGATATGAACTCTCAACAGAGTCCGTGAGACTTTCAAATAGTCTCATTTCTTTCCCTTTTCCCACCTGGCAATTTGATATTTCTCTACTACCCACCTCGCATTCTATGAGATCAACTGATCCCATCTCATTGCCCACTTGGAAATCTTAACTTTTGGCACTACTCCTCTGGAAGTACTCGAGACGCCCACCTGGTCTCTTTTTATTGCCCACTTGGAAACTCGAAAGTCCATTTCCACCTACTTGGTAGTTTATTAGATATTCATCTGATCTCTTCTCCTCCTCGTCGTTGAGATTTCTCATAGTCTTGGTTCATAGATGTGACTTAGTTCCTCCTTTATGTGACTAAGGTTTTCTGGCTCCCTCATCCACCTTCTCAACAACTTTCACTATCCTCTGGCCAACAATTCCTGAACAAAACATTTCACCTTCTTCTTTATGGGCCATTCATATACCCAATGCACTTTTTCATCTTGTTGCTTTTAAATGCAAGCTTCTCCATGCGTTCCCTTATCTCATTAAGCTCCAGATCCATCTCTGGATTTCTTTTCTTCTTGTGGCCTTCTCTTCGACCATGCTCATGGCCTTCAGTAGCAATTTCCACCTTCTACCTGCCCTCCTGGCAAGTCTATGGATCACTCTACATCCGAGAGTATCTCCATATTCTCTCACAACTCACCTAACTGTTTAAATTTTTGTTGTTCCAGTGTGCGTGCAACAACCTTCTAATAGAGTATCAGTACTTTTCTTTCCTTTCACCTGTTGCCTATAGGAAAACTCTTATTTGTGATACCACTTGATTATATCAGTTCATCTCCTCTCACCGTCTCTCCTTTGTCTATTGTATGTAAGAAAATCTCGGTCATCTGATACCTCTTTTGCCTACATAAATCAATTATGTGCTCTGATACCACTTGATGCAGGCCCCCTCCCCTTCGGGTTTATGCGACCTCCCGTTCTTTAGATAGTTACAATTTTTGAGTCAGATTGACTCTTTGGGTACCCTTTTGAACCCAAATAAATATTACATAGGCCCTTTTTCTTTCTACGTGCAGATCCTATGATACTCACACCTCTTTGTTTGCACGCTCTGACGCTCTTCAGTTTACGGGTTCTAGCTCCTCTTCACTAGCCCCTTCCATCATATGTTCCTAGGCTATGTCATTGTGTTAATCACGCGATTTCGGGTGCAACTACAAGAGGTTTGAAGTCAAAATTCTTTTGGGATCGATATGCTCCTACTGCCTCCACATGTCCTGTAGATGAAACCACGGTTTGGATCCCGGTCCGCCCTTGATATTTTAACCTCCCCGCAACTTCTATCCCCGATATTCTATGGGATCATAGATCTCACAATCTTGAATATAATGTCTTAATTGACGGTTCAGAATCTGCGCCCTTCTTATCTACGGCCCAGATCATCTCCCCTAGATCAACAACTATGATATTTTCTCTATTTTTCCCTTCTTTCCTCCTCCCACGCGTCTCCCCAAAGATCTCTACAATCTGCCGACACGTGGTCCAGTTTGAACCAACGACTATTGTTGACTCCACCTTGCTGGCCTTCGGGAGTTTCAACTCTCAAATCCCACTCTCCTCTACATGAAAATATCCGGTATTGGAAGATCTGTTTCCACTTGTCCCTTTGAATCTACGACCAAGATCTCCTCCATGAGTCCAGCCTTCGGGGATCTCAAATATGAAATCCCTTTTATTCTCCTCTAAATACATGGAATCCTTTCTTATTAAATCGGATGTCTATAAGTCACTTCATAGTTCTACTGAAATTTTTAGATGTTCACCATGTCTCCTCTCCTGGTGCGACGGGTCAGATTCAGTTCAGGTGATCTGACAGGTCAAAGCTCCTCTGGCTCTGTGGACTTCGACAATTTCAAATATCCAAATTCTCCTCAACATTCTCCTAGATCTGTCGACCCGTTGAAACGTATCCTCCATGGATCAAACAATCCAACTTCTCCTTTCGTGAATCAGGGTTTCATGACTTGAGACTTCCAAGTCACAACTTCCTTCAAATCCCTGACTTATGAGATTATGATATTTCAGAACACTTCAAATCAATGGCTCTCAACCCTTTGGATATAACGGTCTAGATCGCGTCAGGATTTCACGTATCGTGAATTAAAAATACTTTTCACCTCCATTCTTCCAATCCCCAAAATGTCTAAATTCTCCCTGGACAATCAATGGTCCAGATCTCTCCTCAATCAATGGCTGGGATCTTTTCGCAATTTTGTGTTTAGCGAGTTTCATGAATTTTCCCTTTGACTTCATTGAGTCATGAGTCAGTGAAATGTTAAAGGGTCACCACGAGTCCCTTCCAATGGACGATTCTAATGGTGTCAGGATTTCGTGACTTTGCAAAACCCTCTCTTCTGTGCGCTCCAAAGAGTTTAAAACCCATGCACGTTTTTCTGGATCCAACGGTTGTTGATCCACATGCTCAAATCTGACAACTGAGACCTATTTCCCTTCCTCAATGGAGATCTAACAGTCAATGTTCTTCTCCACAACCAATCAAAAGGTTTCTCTCACTCCTCCTCCCGAGCTTCTATCTTCTCTCGACTTACAAGATTTCCAATGTTTGAAGGTCTCGACCTTCGTTCTATATCCTACGAACCTGACTGCTTTGGGTCTTGCTTACGCTTATGAAAGAGTTATCTCTTCTGAGCTTATGGACTTAGAATAAGTTTGTCTCATATGCACTTCTTGCATTATCCCTTCTGAGATTGATCTCCTCGAAAACTTTGACCTCCCACGCACACCTTGCATTTTAAAATTTCTTCAAACTCAGACCTGAAGTATTTCTTGACAAGAAATGCTTTTTCCCCTCCTGGCATTCTCCGGCTCGATGCACTCCTTGCTGATATTCTCCTCATAGAGTATTCAGTAACTCTGGTTCTTACTGAACTCAACACAGAGTTCTTCCGTGCACACTTGCACTGGCTCAATGCCCACCTGACAGAACTTCAACAAAGTTCTCACACTCTGTGTCTCTGTGCTTCTTTCGCACAGACTTCCCTCAAAGGTATTCAGTAACCTTGAGGTTTCTCTTGTGCTTATGATCACAAAAGAGATCATATGTGCACACGTTCTTTTCTGACTCCATAGAGATCATATGCGCACTCGTTGCGCTGGATACAAAACCTCGATTGTTATGATGTGCACTCCTTTCACAGCCTAAAGAATCCATAACGATATTATAAAACTCAATGAAGATAAAAGAAATCTATCTTCCTACTGTAAATAAAGCTCAACATATATCTACAACATTCATTCATGAAATACATAAACACATGATATGCAGGAAAAACTATTTTTCTATTATCTTTGTGTGTCTATACATATGATTTACAAAAGCCAGACTATAATGGAGTCTCGGTTCTCTCAAGCTCTGTCAATAAATTCTAAGACCTCCTAAGGCCTCTCTACCCAGAACTCTCTCTCGAGTTCTTCTTTTTCTATCCTTTATTCTCCCTTTTTACAAAAGAGGGCTCTATGATCTTATCCTCTCCTCACCGTCTTAGTGCCATTTCTATCTTAGTTATGGAACCACACCTCTATGACTACATCCCATAAATGAATGTTCAGACTTGACTACAATTTGGACCTGCTACAGGTAACCATTTAAGGCAACCCCAACCACTACCTGTACAAAGGCATGGACTAGCATTTATCAGCTTTACAACATGATAATCTGTATAGGATTATTTCAAATTTAAAAGAATGGGAGCGCTTAATGCCTCTCCATTTCTCCCTTGCGTGTTTGTGTGCTGGTGTACTGGTGCTTTTGCTGAGGTGGAGTGATGATCCTACATCATTGTGTGTATGAGAGGAGAGGATGGTTGTATACATGGGTTGGCTATTGTAATTCTCCCTTGAATAGTAAGAATATTGAATATCATTGCGCGTGATTTTTTCCTTTCCACATAAAATCACTCTGTCAATTTTGTGATTGTTGTTGTGTTGTGTTTGATTTTATGTTCACATTTTTATGCTATGTTTATTCTCTAATATACTTCTGTTCCCTAACAAGTGGTATCAGAGTGGGTTACCCAAGCACATAATTGAATGATGAGAGAACAGAAAACGACAACAATTAATTCAATCATGGGATGAGTTGGATTAAGGTTAGGCATACCTTAAGGCAAAGGTGAGTATGTTGCAGGGAGACGTGTTGGAGAGGAGTGATAGTTTCTCCCAACATACGAGTCATACATGTTGGAGAGGAGCGATAATCGCTCTTAACATTACACTCTCGGTGATTTTGGAGATCATAGCAGTCGTGGTCTCTCATCATCCCATCACATATCAAGTGTGATGAGTGATATTTCTTTTGTTATTCGATATTTTGGTGGAGCAATAACCTTGGAAAGGTGATTTTTTGGAAAGTGCATGTAGTATTAAAGTCGTGGAGTGATATTTCATTGTTAAATCGTGAGGTTTGAAAGTTCAACTAGGTATGCAAGTAAATTTTTTAATTGAGTTCCATTAAAAAGGATTGCCTTTATATTTGAAATAGTGGAGGATGTCCTCTTTATGTTAAATAATAAAAGGGTGCAGGTTTCCTATTAAATGCAGAAGTGATGTTTTTTAATAAAATGTTTTTTTTTAACACTTTTTTTTTTTAAAACCTTTTAACTAAGAGTTATATTTCGGGGTTTTAAACTTGAATATAATATTATTCCTCAATTTTTAAAGGTTCAATCTAGTATAAGATACAGTTTGGGTATTTTTTTGTGTTAATGGTGAAAGTGCAAAGTTATAATATTGAGGTTGAGAAATTCAGCGACAAGAATAACATTGCAATATGGAAGCTTAAGATGTAGGATCTGTTTGTGCAAGAAGGATTGCAAAAGGTGTTGGATGGAAAGATAAATAAACCAACAAGAATGACAGATGAGGATTAGAAAGATATGGATGAAATAGCTCTTAGTACCATCCGTTTGGGTTTTCCATATGAAGTGTTGTTTAAAATCACTGAAGAGGAGACAATGGTAGGTTTGTTGAACAGACTAGAGAGAATGTATCAGACAAAGTCCTTGATGAACAAAATCTTCTTGAATAGGAATTTGTACAGATTGTGGATGACATAAGTTACTCAAATTGTTCATCACTTGAATGTTTTCAATACTTTGAATTTTCAATTATCTAGTATGGAAGTAAAGTACGAAGATGAGGACAAGGCGATTAGGGTACTTTGCTTATTTCCTAATTCTTTGGATCATCTAGTCAAAACTCTATGGTTTATCTAAACACATGCCATTAACTATGACACTATTGTGTGAGATTTGTTGTGTTTGGAGATGAGGAAACCGTCCTGTAAGGAAACCTCAATAACATAAGTGATGCAGACCCCCTACCACTCCTAAGGTCCTCTCGACCTCCCGATTTAGGATCATTCATCATCGAGAGTCGAATTGTATTTTAGGGCCCTACTGAGCCCCCAAAATCCTATACATAGATCCTCTTATTTCTTTCTTAGGTCCAATAATAAACCTGCGGGCTCTTACTGAGCCCTTTTTATTTAAAATAAAATTTGAGCCCTAGCCCCTTTACTTATGGAGGAAATCACATATGAGCATGGGATGTGACCTGGAACAATCCCAAAAGACGTTGATTCAGAATATTTTGGGCTTCGATGATTTTTTACCACACCAACACACAACACTCGCAAAGTGTCGAACGTCGAATGTTGAAATGGCCAATTGGATGGCTGGCGTCTTCTCCTCTGATCGACAATTAACACCTTGATCATGATTCAGGATTCGTCAATCTTCTCACAACACTTCTCCACAAATATTCAACATCATCAAATCGATCATCTAGGCTTCTCCTTCCCTGATTGTTGTAGATTTTATGGTAGAAGTTATGTTTGGGTTTTTTTCCCTAGAAGCCAGGCTTCTTTTATGAGGGAAATGTATTGCGGCTATGTGTCATTATGAATATTATATTCTGAGAGAGGAGAATCTGAGATAAAGGAGAGGAAGTTACAACGGGTGTGTTGTAGGTTGTATCCCTTCATTTTGCTGGATATTAATAAATGAAGGACCTGGAAATTTTTTTGGTGGATGTATCCCACACAGGGTGAACCACGTATATCTTTGTCTCTATTGTATTTTGTATCTTTTATGTTTTATTTTTGCATTTGTTTTATTTGATTACTCTCCGATCTTTCTTTTCGAGCAATGTCCCCTTCTTGATCAATGACTTGGATGTTTTTGAGGACTTTGACCTTTGTGAGACCTCGAGTGCTAACACACACAAAACACATGGAGTGTCGAACGTCGAAATGGTTGATGTGATGGCTCTAGTGCTCCCCCAAATCAAAAGTTGATACTCCACTACACACTCTAGGCTTCATCCCTTCCAATACTTAATACTTATAGATCCTACGGACTATCAAATTGGAAAAGTCTCGAACCATCGAAGGGGATCAACGGTTCATGTTTCCCCGCTAGGATCAACAGTCCACAATGCTTCGATGCTTGGGGACATCGAAAAATTTCGAAGAACAACACACAACAATCTTCTGGAGTGTCAAATTGGAAAACTTCCGTAGGGCCCAAATCTATGGTCCACATGTCCTCCTCAACAGGCGACCAAGATCAAATCTAGCTCCTGAGCCTCTGGGAGTTCTCACACCAAAAAATGCTTATTCCTCCGGTCTTTTGGAGTCTTGGATCTCTGAAATTTGAGGTCTGATGCCACACGTTCCTCTCAAATGGATGGTTGATATGGACAACAACCCTCAGGCCTTTATAAGTCCTCATAATTCTATGTTCAATTTCCTTTGGAGTGTTTGTTCTACAGACCTCCAGTTCTTATGCCATGCATTCTCTCCAACCAATAGACAATATTCTCTTCGTGATTCGAGGTTTCAGGATTCTAGAAAACTTTAACTAGCAGTATTCTTGAGTGCCAAGTCTCCGGACTCTGAGATCTTATGACACATGTCTCCTGCGCAAACAACTAGGATCCACTCCTTTGTTCGAAGCTTCAAGAGACTGTCAAACCTTAACCACAATGCCTCCTTCCTCCTGGATAATCGTTATTTTGGACTCGACGATCTACAGACATGCATCCTTCCCTCTAATCAACAGTGAGGATATGCTCTGGTACTTCATAGCTGCAGGAGTTTGTATATACTCTTATTCTTTGTTCTCGGGGATGGCTTGTCTTCTAGACTCAATGATCCATTGACACGTGTCTAAAGTTATGGATGGTCTAGATTCACTTCGGACTTTGGGACTTTGGGATTCCAGCTCCTCCAAAACATAAACTTGAAAACCTCTTAATGTACGAAGTGTGAAGGATGCATAGGGTTAAAACCTGTGCAACTCACTTGGATCCAACGATTATTGCATCTTGCACCCAGATCTAATAGATGAGATATGTTCTCCTCCTACACGCTCCTCCTTCTATATGGACTCTGATCCGACGGTCCACATTGATTCCAATAGCCCATCCGATGGTTGTTGTAGCTTCTCCTCTGTTGCAACTCAATCTTCCCACCAAAGGAGGATTTATCCATCTTTAAAAGTCTCGACCTTTGAAATCTCCTCTGTAAGGTCTACTATTTGGCGTTTTCTTGCGTTCTTCAAAAATATACACCTCCTAATCTTGAAATGTGTTGAACTTCAGAGGGTCTTGGCCTCTGCACACCCTGTAGGGAATTCTCCACTTGAGACCTTCGAGGATCACCTGTGCACTCTTTACACTTCTTCAACAATATGAACCTTGAAGGTGCTTGACCTTGCATACTTGCGCTATCTCTCCTAAGCATTGGATTTTCTCAAATTTCTAAGGATCTCAACTCTTTGTTCTATCCAAATGATTTCTTGTGCCCTCCTAGCACTATGCGCTAGTTCTCCTGAGCTTGAGCAACACCTTAGCAGTGGGTTGGCTTTGCGCACTCCTTTTACGGCTTCACCTCCTCAAACCCAAACTCTAAAAATTCACGTGCACACTCCTTGCGCTCTCTATGTAGAATTGTAGTGCTCCTCATGAGCTTTATCTTCTAAGGTTCCATCTTGGCAACCTTCTTATAAAACTAGAAACATGGTTCTTGAAAACTCATTGTGCCTTATCAATGCACTCCTTGTATAGCCCTCAAAGTATTCAGTAACATTGGTATGTCTTCTTGCACAATCTTTCTCATAGTTTTCATCAACTCTGAGGTGCACTCCTCACACAATAATCCTTATGAGCTTTATGAATTATTCTGGTGTGCCCACCTGGCATGCTCTTCTCTAAACTTGAAAGAGAGTTCAAGTGCACTCGTTGCACTAGCTTCATAGAGTTTTCTCTAACTCTGGTGTGCACTCCTTGCAAAAGTCTAAGACCCTATAACTACTCAAAATCTATAGATAGGGAAATCTATCTATTTCCCGCAAAAGGAACAAATATGCATCTCAAAACATCCACACACATGCACATAAAACATTTAGAAAGTAAACATTAATTACACATAAAAACAAAAAATCCTCATATGCAGGAAAAATTTCTTTTGTATTATATCTGAATGTTTATATACAAAGATTTAGAAAGCATGGAATGCAATAGAGTCTTCAACACTTTATCTCCTCTCCTCTCTTGAGCTCTCTAATACTCTCAATGACAACGACTGACTCCTTAACTTTAAATACACGATATTTTTTACAAAAGATGGGCTCCTTGATCCTTCCCTCCATATAACTACTCACAATTAATTGCATTCAATTACAATCAATGGACAACTAGTGTGAATCATGCCTAAACCTATCTAACTGCCAGCCATTAAAAGTGACTCCACATGCATCCTTTACAAAGGCACATGTCTCGACTTTTAGTGAGCCTTACAACATTTAATACATTTAATTGCATTTAAAAATTTTAAATTTAAGCTCAAAATGAGAGGGTTGGCACTTCTCTTCCCTTGGAACCCATTCCTCCTTGTTCGTGGATGCACTGTCTTGCTGGAACTTGATGAGTTTGAGTGATGCTCCTGCATGAAGAAGAAATGGTGGTCAGAGGTCGATCTACATAAGGAGGGAAATATAAAAAGGGTATTGTTGGGTCTAAGTCAAAATACAGTAAGGGTAAGGGAAAATGTTGGTTCTGTGGAAAATCCAGGCATCTCAAGAAGGATTGTTGGAAAAGACAACAAGCATCCAAAGAGGACCCCACAAAAGAAGAAAATTCAAATACAGGTATGGTTGATGAAGTTTCTTTTGTCTGTTGTGTCTGACCACCTATATTCATATAGAAGGTGTAGGGCGGTGACTGTTGAGTCACCATGAA
>JASDQU010213678.1:7208-21751 GCA_032191745.1 Picea mariana | reverse complement strand
ACAGAGATCTTTACCGGAAACCCTCAACCGGGAAAACCTTTCTTTTTCATTATATCGAATTTCACCATTCGCTATACAATATATACAATGTTTTTAGGTATTCCGTAGATACCCAAACCCTAATCCCTTAATCCGAGATTAATTTACAAATCAGCTAAAAATAGCAAAATCCGCTAAAAATAGCAATGAGACGTAGTCATCGTATCTGACGCACCCACACACACACACATGCAAAGAATATAACACATACCCAACAAATTCATATTACTATTCCTTTCTATATTTAGCATTACAACGAAGCTATCATATGCTTTTATTCTATAGATTGGTAAAGTTATTCCTTCGAATCATACATAATATATCTGTTACTAATTTTCCATTAGTAAATCGACCAGTAGGTTTTTGATCCACAATATCTCTTCCATATGGAGGAAAGTTGGTTTTGAAAATCATTGCAAGTCCATCATTGTTGTCAGGATCTGCACTGGAGTCTCCAAATATGTAGGAAGCGGACACCATGGGTTTGATAGGGTTAGTCTGTGCTGTGTTCAGTGGAAATAAAGCCAACAGACACGTTACAATACTAATGTTTGCAAACCTTTCCATTACATCTAATACTTTTTAAATTCTCAAATAGAAACTAATGCAAGAGCATCTCTCCATGTCAGCGAGCCAACCACGTCGAGCATGTGCATTCAAGCTGAAGAGAGGCACAGTCGTCATTTGAAATTTAAATTTAATGTAATTAAATGTTTATGCTATTTATCTGGGAAGTCGTGCCTTTGTGTAGGTTGTAGATAAGAGCGACCATTAATGTTTGGATGGCTGAGATCTAGATTTGATTCTGGACTAGACAGCCCATTCAATGCAATTGAATAGGGTAGGTAGGTTGGAAGGAAGAGCTCGAAGAGCCCCCTTAGGTAAAAGAGATTTTCAGATCTCATTTTGAAGTTAGTGAGGATTGAGATGAGTAGAGCCAGAGATAGCTCGAGAACACCTTGTAATTACAGGCATTTTCCATTTTAATACAAAAGAGAAGTTTTTCCTGCATTACTGTGTGTTATTTGGATGTGTGTGTGTTCTCTATGTATGTTGTAGACGTATGTTATGTTGATGCATTCTCCAGGAGTTGTTTGGTTTCAGGATTGAGAGGTATTTGAGGTTTCATGTCAGGAGGGCATGACAAAGTGTTGCGGTCTCTTAATACCAGTGCATAGAGGTTTCACTTATGAACACTGCGGGTTCAGACAAAGATGTGTTGCAGCACAAGGACTGGAGTCAACAACTCAGGAGAAGACCTCAAGGTTGTTAAATACCTTGGAGGCAAGGCTATGTATGATAGACATAGTTGCAGACAGAATTCTGTTGTGAATTCTTTAAAGCTCTTCCAAGTGGGCATTGAGCATATGCACAGTGGTGCTGAGGGAGGAACTCTGTTGTGAGTTCAGACAAAAGATAGAGTCATTGAGGATTCTGAGAAGCTCTGCCAGGTGGACATTGAGCAGGTGGAAGGAGTGCACGATAGAAGACAAAACTACTGAACGTTCTGTGAAAGGGAAACTCTGCCAGGTGGGCATAGAGACGGTGTGCAGATAGGCACAAGAAGAAGGGAACCTTTTGATTTATGGAACTTAGAGGAAGAATCCACTGAGGGATATTCACTGGGTTACTGAATACCCAGAAGGCTCAGCAAGAAGTTTCTTGAGGAAGAAGGATAGCCAAGAGGGCATCCATATTTTCCATCTGTGGGAGAAGAAAGATAAAATCCCTTAGGGGTCTGAGTGGTTGAGAAGATCAGGGGGGAAAGTGCCTTTCACGCACAGAGTCAGACTGCAAGGAGTGCAGTGGCTCAAGAACTCTTTAGAGAGTTCAAAGTTCCCAAAGCTCAAGGGGGACAGCATTTTGATACGCGCAAAAAATCTTAGAGTCAGAGAGAAGAACATGTAGAAGCTCAGGAGGGAGCTCAGCAGCTGTCAGATCAGATGGAGAGAAGAAGATCTGGACCGTCGGTTTTCACGTCCAAGAAAGAGCACCAGAGGAAGCGCACGGGAAGAAACAATCTACACTGTCAGATCTAGAGAAAAATCCTGTCATCTGTCAGATAGGGCGAGAAGCACGCAGAGGAGAGGAGATTGTGGACCGTCCGATGTTCACAAAAAATCCCATAAGTCCTTGGATCGGGAGAAGATGTTCACAGTTTATCCTCTACAGTAAGCACACAGGAGAAAGGATTTGGGCCACCATATCTTGAGTAGATATTCGTCAGCTGTCGGATTGACTGGAAGGTGCACAGTGGTTAAACCATCAGGAACAACCAATGTAAAATCCCGACGAGAGGCGTAGAAATCGGGATAGCGACCATTGGTATATCGGGATTCTTGAGGTGAAGAAAATCGAGACACTGCAAGTCTCAAAACACTGGTAATATCTAGATCGTTCGTTGGTGGAGACATGTGGCAGAGATCGAGCGCCCGTCGGTACTTTGGCACATCGGAATATCATCATTCTCGTGAACATGAGATCGGGAATTTCCATGGGAAATTACCCAGAATAATCTTGGCCTCCCGTTTGGGGAGATAGGTGTCAAAAATCCATAGAGAGTCGGGATATTCGGCATCGGGAAATCGGAGTTTCGGAGGTTGAAAGAATTGGGACATCACAAGTCTCGAAATCCTGAAGTAATCGGGACCATCCACTCTAGAAGGGATGCATGGCAGCAATCGGAGCCACCGGGGAAAGGTTGACAGGAAGTCATTCATCGACATTTGGGTCATCGGGATATCGAGGATCCCGGTGACAAGGTGTTTGTGCATTTTGGAATTGTGAAGTTTGGAACCCCGATGAGTGGGAGCCAGTTGTCAACATGTCAGATAAGTGGGGAGCACCATTGTGTGGGCCAGCTGTCAGCATAGCGGAGAATCGGGATTCGAGGAATCGGGAATCCCATGGACATATGCATTTTGACATTTGAAACCCCGTAGCCCCGATGGGAGATAAGGCTGCGGTCTCATGAGTTAGCGGTCATATGGTCCGGGAGCTAGCTAGGAAAGCTAATGCGTAGAGAGCGCGTTGGGATTCGAGGAATGATTGAAGATTGAAGAGTACAGGGACTCTCGACGATGAGGAACACAAAACCCCGAAACTCGATATAACATTCCCTATGGAGAATTTGTCCATGGTCGTTTAGAAGGCCGTGACAGGGTGAAGAAAAGACATGTGGGTCAATTTTCGAAGGGATTCCATTTGGGAGTCCAAGGAGTTAATCCAGCTCGAAGAGGGGATTAGAACGATCCTGTGAGAAGGAGAGCGCGACGAGGAGGTGGTCACGATTTTCTCACTGCGTCAAGTGGTATCATAGAGGGATTATGTTTGTATATTGCAGACAGAGGAGGCAAGAGGAAGACAAAGCACTGGAGGACTCTGTAAGGACTTGTTTGCAGGTAGTCAGCAGTCCATAGACAGTCAATAGGATTGTAAGATGAAGACAGACACACTCAAGATGCAGAGTGACAGCAGCAGATCTGTCCAGGAGGCAGATAGACATAGCAAGACGGCTACTAAAGGTCGTAGAAAGAAGAGCAAAGGAGAAAAGTTTGCAAAAATGGATGAAGAGCTTGTTGATATAGGAGTAGAGATAGAAAGGCTCGAGTTAAAGATGCAACAGGATAAGAAGCCGAGATGGGTGTATGAGTGGCCCATGAAGAAGCCAAAGATGAAGTGGCCAGTCAGAGAGTTGATGGTCATAAGACAACGTAGGATGTTAAAGGAATGGTTGAGGTATGTTGAAAATCTCAAAGCCACAGAGGAGGAATTGGTTCAAATATGTGAACCAGAAATTGGAGAAATTCTTCGTGAAGAGAATGGATTGAGATCATCTGATGATCTCAAGAACTACCAGGAGGGAAAAGAAGTATAAATTCCTATTTCCCAGGAGGGCAACAGATTGAGATCACTGCGGGATCTCACGGATTGTCAGGAGGACAGCGAGGGAATTTTAAATTGCCAGCTGGGCAGTGAAAGGAGATCATTGTGGCATCTTGAAGACTACCGGGAGGGCAGCAGAAGCATCTCAGAATTCCAAGTGGGCAGAGATGAGCATTCGAGACTGTCTGAAGGTCTCATGGACTCGGAGGTGAGTTCAATTCAACAAGGGTTGCTGATGAAGATGGGATCGGTTGATCTCATAGTCTGCCAGGAGAGCAGCGGAAGCATCTCATATTTCCAGGTGGGCAGGGATGAGAAAATGAGCTGGAATCATCCGGAGGAGCTGACCGAGCATATGAGACTATCTGAGGGTCTCATAAGTTCATAAATAGAGTTGGATCAGCATGTGCAGCTGACATAGGAGGAGGAGTTGAGAGATATTCTGATGATTTGGGGAATTGGATTATTCCTACCATTTTCCTAGGAGGAGGTGGAAGTCTGTGTTGCAGATGATGCAACAACAGTAGCATAACAGTTAGTTGAGACTGTCAAGGAGGAATTGGAGAAAACTTTGGAAGCTGCCCAAGCAGATGAAGAAGAAAATGAGCATTTGGAGGAATGTCTCAATGCTTTCATCCAGGAAGCTGAACGAGCTATAGCATTGGAGATGACAGCAAAAGAGGCAGAAGAGGATGACGAGCATTCTGAGGAATGGGTCAACATTTTTAGCCAAGAAGCTAAAGAGACAGCAACTTGGGAGTTTGCAGCAAAAGAAGAAAAAGGGGCAGACAACATTTTCTTTGTTGATCTGTGGTAACAGATTGAAGCCCTGGAGGTAAGGGTGAAAGTCCAGGGAGTGCACATCCAATAGGTGAAGTTGGATACTAATGAAGGAGGGATGGGAGATCATAATGATCTGCTCATGTGCCAAATTTTTTTGCAGCTGAGGAGACTGCAAAAGCAGAGCCATCCATGGGAGCAGTTGGATGCAGTGATCGAAGATATCATGGAGTTGATGATCCAATAAAAAAAAACTTCCAGTGAGGAGAGACTGAGTAGAAGGAGAGCAACGACAGCAAAAGAGCAACAACAGTAGCAACAGCAGGAAGATGGAGCATATGGAAAGCTCCAAAGAATTATTTGGGATCTAGGAGGATTCCAAAATCTTGGAGGGGAAGTGCATGAGCAGGAGCTCATGATTTTGCAGCTAAGGAGTTTGATGCAGGAGCATCTCTCCACGTTAGCCATCCATCCAGCCAGCCACGTCGAGCGCATGCATTCAAGCTGAAGAGAGGCACAGTCCTCATTTGAAATTTGAATTTAATGTAATTAAATGTTTAAGTTGTTGAGCTGGGAAGCCGTGACTTTGTGCAAGCTATAGATAAGAGCATCCATTAATGTTTGGATGGATGAGATCTAGATCCGATTCTGGACTAGATAACCCATTCAATGCAATTGAATAGGGTAGGTAGGTTGGAGGGAAGAGCTCGAAGAGCCCCCTTAGGTAAAAGAGATTTTTAGATCTCATTTTGGAGTTAGTGAGGATTGAGATGAGTGGAGCCAGATAGAGCTCGAGAACACCTTGTAATTACAGGCATTTTCCATTTTAATACAAAAGAGTAGTTTTTCTTGCATTACTGTGTGTTATGTGGATGTATGTGTGTGTTCTCTATGTATGCTATAGATGTAAGTTATGTTGATGCATTCTGCAGGAGTTTTTTGGTTTCAGGCTTGAGAGGTCTTTGAGGTTTCATGCCAGGAGGGCATGATAGAGTGTTGCGGTATCTGAATACCAGTGCACAGAGGTTGCACTTCTAAACACTGAGGGTTCAGACAAATATGTGATGCGGCACAGGGACTGGAGTCAACAACTCAAGAGAAGACCTCAAGGTTGTTGAATACCTTGGAGGCAAGGCTGTGTATGAGAGACACACTTGCAGATAGAATTCTACTGTGAATTCTATAAAGCTCTGCCAAGTGGGCATTGAGCATATGCACAGTGGTGCTGAGGAAGGAACTCTATTGTGAGTTCAGACAGAAGCCAGAATCATTGAGGATTCTAAGAAGCTCTGCTAGGTGGGCATTGAGTGGGTGCAAAGAGTGCACGATATAAGATAGAACTATTGAATGTTCTATGAAAGAGAAACTCTTCTAGGTGGGCATAGAGACGGTGTGCAGATAGAAACAATAATAAGGGAACTCTTTGAGTTTTGGAACTTAGAGGAAGAATCCAATGAGGGATCTTCATTGGGTTACTGAATACCCAGAAGGATCAGCAAGAAGTTTCTTGAGGCAGAAGGATATCCAGGAGGGCATCCATATTCTCCATTTGTGGGAGAAGAAAGATAAAATCCCTTAGGGGTCTGAGTGGTTGAGAAGCTCAGGAGGGACAGTGCCTTTCACTCATAGAGTCAGACTGCAAGGAGTGCAGTGGCTGAAGAACTCTTTGGAGAGTTCAAAGTTCCCAAAGCTCAGGGGGGACAACGTTTTCATACGCATGGCAAAGCTCAGATTCAAAGAGCCGCAAGAGAAGAGAAGAAAGGAGAACAAAGGTTGAGGCCTTTGGAAGACTTGGAAATTTTCCAAGCATCAGAAGAACGCACAGAAGCTCAAGAGGGAGCGCAACAACCATCAGATCGGCTGGAGAGAATAAGATCTGGACCATCGGTTTTCACGTCCAGGAAAGGGCACCAGAGGAAGTGCATGGGAAGAAACGATCTGCACCGTCAGATCTGGAGAAAAATCCTGTCAGCCGTCAGATTGGGCGAGAAGCGCACAGAGGAGAGAAGATTGTGGATCGTCGAATGTTCACACAGAATCATGTAAGTCGTTTGATTAGGATAAGATGATCAAAGTTTAGCCTCTGGAGTAAGAGCGCAGGAGAGAGGATCTGGGCTGCCAGATCTTGAGTAGATATCCGTCAGCTGTCGGATTGACTGGAAGGTGCACGGCGGTTAAACCATCGAGAACAACCAATGTAAAATCCCGATGAGAGGCATAGCCATCGGGATTGCAACCATCGGTATATCGAGATTCTCAAGGTGAAGAAAATCGAGACACTTCAAGTCTCGAAACACCGGGAAGATCTAGACCATCCGTTGGTGGAGACACGTGGTGGAGATCGAGCACCCGTCGGTACTTTGGCACATCGGGATATTGGCATTCTTGTGAACATGAGATCAGGAATTTCCATGGGGAATTACCCAGAATAATCGGAGCCATCCATTTGGGGAGACAGGTGTCAGAAATCCATAGAGAGTCGGGATATTCGGCATCGGGAAATCGGAGTTCCTGAGGTCAAAATAATTGGGACATCACAAGTCTTGAAATCCCAGAGAAATCGGGACCGTCCATTCTGGAAGGGACACATGGCTGCAATCGGAGCCACCGGGGAAAGGTCGACATGAATTCATTGATCGACATTTGGGTCATCGGGATATCGGGGATCCCGGTGAAAATGTATTTGTGCATTTTGGAATCGTGAAGTTTGGAACCCCGATGACTGGGAGCCAGCTGTCAGCATATCAGAGAAGTGGGGAGCACCATTGTGTGGGCCAGCTGTCAGCATAGCGAAGAATCAGGATTCGAGGAATCAGGAATACCATGGACATATGCATTTTGACATTTGAAACCTCGTAGCCCTGATGGGAGACAAGGATGCAGTCTCGTGAGTCAGCAGTCATATGGTCCTGGGAGCTAGCTAGGAGAGCTAACGCGTAGAGAGAGCGTCGGGATTCGAGGAATCGCGAGTCCTGAGGACTATTGCATTTTGGCATTGGAAAGTCTGAAACTCCAATGAGGACACAAGGCTGTGGTCTTGTGAGATAGAGGTCACGTGGTCTACGGGCTTAGCCTAGAGGGATAGCGGGAATTAGATCTCATCAAAATTTTTAAGCCTAAAACCCCGAGGAACAGGAACATAAGACTGCAGTCTTATGAGAACCAGTCACATGGAATAGGAGCCTAGCCAGGGAGGGGCTAAGGTCGAAAGGAGCTCATCGGTGATTGGGGATTGAAGAGTATAGGGACTCTCGAGGAAAGGGAACACGAAACCCTGAAACCTGATATTACATTCGCTGTGGAGAATATGTCCATGGTCGTTCAGAAGGCCGTGACAGGGTGAAGAAAATACCTATGGGTCAATTTTCGAAGGGATTCCATTTGGGAGTCCAAGGAGATAATTCAACTCGAAGAGGCGATTAGAACGATCCTGTGAGCAGGACAGCGCGACGAGGAGGTGGTCGCAAGTCTCTCACTGCGTCAGACACTTTCATGGATACTACTTAAATCATAGTTTTGGGATCAATTGGTGATGCATAATCTGTCCATGTAGTTTCATTTATGCAATTTATAATTATTCTCATATCAACTTAATTTTATGCATAAAAGAAATAATATCTAGTGATCCATATAATTTTTGATTGATTAGAGAATAGCCACAACATATCTAATTAAATAATATTATATATTATGATTGATTAGGATCACATAAGGAATATTTAGACATAAATTGTAATTAATTATACTAAATATAATAAATTTTATCCCACAGGAATTTTTATTATATTTATATAATTAATTAGGATAAAATATTAAATTATTCATAACTTACCCACATGAATTATGAATTAATAGTTTTATCATAAAGATCAAATCTATGATAGAATAATTGAATCTGCTTGAATTGGAAATTTAGCCCACATGCAATTTTTATGTCATTAGATTCAAATTTAAGCATGAATTTACATTGGTAAAGCATGAAATTTTATTTTATTTTTTGTCTGTTTCAATTTTAACCTAAGCATGTGATATTTAATTTTATGTAGTTATACAACCTGCAAATTTCTCTGAAATTTGTTGTGATATCCTTGAACTTAAGGGAGATAACTATAAGGTCTGGAAGGAGAGAGTTCTCCTTCATTTGGGGTGGATGGACATAGATTATGCTATTCGGAAAGATGAACCACCAGCACTCACTAATAGCAAGACTACAGCGGACATCAGGCTTTATGAACAATGGGAGCGATCTAATAACCTAAGCATGATGTTCATTAAGACTAAAATTTCAGCTAGTATTCGTGGTTCCGTTCATCAGCATGAAAATGTCCGAGACTTGCTAAAAGCCATTGATGATCAATTCATCACTTCATATAAGGCACTAGCAAGCACCCTAATCATGAAGTTCTCATCCGTAAGGCTCACCAGTGTGAAAGTTGTGCGCGAGCACATCATACAAATGAGGGACACTGTGGCTCAACTGAAGAAACTCGAGGTTGAAATATTGGAGTCTTTCCTAGTGCACTACATCCTAAACACCCTTCCACACCAATACAGACCCTTCAAAATCTCATACAACACACACAAGGATAAATTGTCAATTAATGAACTCATGACCATGTGTGTTCAAGAGGAAGAGCAATTGGTGATGGAACTAGGAGAAACTGCAATGCTGGCAATGCATGGAAAGGGAAAATCTCAAGCCAATAAGAAAGGGAAAGGTAATGTACAAAGAAGGGACACATGAAAAAGGAATGCACCAAATTTCAAAAATGTCTTGCAGACAAAGGTAATACAATCTCATTCATTTGTTATGAATCTAATATGGTCAATGTCAATATTAACACTTGGTGGATTGATTCTAGATCAACAATTCACATTTCGAGTTCCTCGCAGGGTTTTCAAAACCTAAGGAAGCTAGTGGGAAGTGAGAAAAGCATCTTATCAGGAAACAAGATGGGCTCGCATGTGGAAGCTATAGGAACATGCTATTTAACTTTAAGTAGTGGTTTTGTTTTAGAATTAAAAAAGACCTTTTATGTTCCAAGTTTTTCTATAAACTTGATTTCAGTTTCAAGGCTTGTACCTTTTGGATATTCCTTCAACTTTTCATAAATATATTTCAATTTATTTTATAAATCTGATTGTGTTGGGAATGGTATTTTGTCTGATGGTCTTTACTACATTAATTTACAAAACAATGTGATTTATGATTCAATGCATGTTAACACTGGCACTAAAATATGTGTTATTAATGATGATTTCTCTAAATTATGGCACTAGAGACTAGGTCATATCTCCATAGAAAGAATTAAAAGATTGGTAAATGAAGGGGTACTTAATACTCTAGTTTTTACTGATTTTGAGACTTGTGTGGATTGCATAAAAGGAACGCAGACCAACAAGTCAAAGAAAGGTGCCAATAGGAGTTCGGACATATTAGAGATCATAAATACTAATATATGTAGTCCAGACATGGACTCACATGGTCATAGATACTTCAAATCTTTTATAGATGATTACTCACAATATATGTATCTCTACATGCTTCATAATAAAAACGCAACATTAGATGCCTTTAAAATCTTTAAGGCTGAAGTAGAGAAACAATGCGGCAAGCAAATTAAGATCGTGAGATCGGATAGAGGTGGAGAATATTATGGTAGATACACAAAATATGGACAAGCACCTAGGCCATTCACAAAATTTCTTCAAGAGCATGGGATTGCTTCCCAATACACTATGTCTAGTTCACCTGACTAGAATGGTGTAGCAGAAAGAAGAAACCGAACAGTATTGAACATGGTACAGAGTATGCTTAGCATCTCTAATCTTCCTAAATCCTTGTGGATTGAAGCACTTAAGATGACAGTGTATATATTAAACCGAGTTCCAACCAAGGTTGTTCCTAAAATTCCATTTGAATTATGGAAAGGTTGGAAACCGAGTTTGTGACATATGCATGTTTGGGGATGCCCATCTGAAGTGAGAATATATAATCCACAAGAGAAGAAGCTAGACGTAAGGACCGTTAGTGGGTATTTCATTGGATATGCTGAAAGGTCTAAAGGTTATAGATTTTGTTATCCATCTCATAGCACTAGGATTGTGGAATCAAGAAATGCAAAGTTTCTTGAAAATGACTTGAACAGTGGGAGCGATCAAAACAGGAACATAGTTTCTGAGAAGGATCATTCAAAATCTCAACCTTCCACCCCAAGTGATAGATTGGTTATTGTTCACAACACCCCTCAAGTACAAACTGGTGTCGAACAACCAATTGTTGAAGTTCCACAAGTTGTTGACGACATTCTAGTAGATCAGGTAGTTCAAGAGTTTCCAAGAAATTTTGAACAACGCTTTGAACCACATACTTCTCAGGAATATGGTGGTACAAAATTAAGAAGGTCTACTAGACCAAAGAGATCAGCAATTCCTGATGATTATGTTGTGTATCTACAAGAATCTGACAATAACATTGGAGCCGAAAATGATCCTGAGTCTTTTTCACAAGCCATGAGTTGCAAAGAATCAGAATTATGGTATGATGCCATGAAGGAAGAGATGAATTCTAGAAAGAATAACGAAGTCTGGGATCTTGTTGAGTTGCCTAATAGTGAAAAATCCATTGGATGTAAATGGGTCTTTAAGAAAAAGAAAGACTCATTGGGCAACATTGAGAGATACCAGGAAAGACTTGTTGCTAAAGGATTGACTCAGAAAGAAGGAATCAACTACATAGAGACTTTCTCTCTTGTATCTAAGAAAGATTCCTTGCATGTAATTATGGCATTAGTAGCCCATTTCGACTTGGAGTTGCAAAAAATGGATGTGAAAACAACATTTCTCATTGGAGATCTAGAGGAGGAGGTTTACATGAAACAACCTGAAGGATTCCCCTCTAGTGATGGTGAGCAATTGGTTTGCAAACTCAAGAAATCCTTATACAGTTTAAAACAAGCATCATGCCAATGGTATTTGAAATTCCATAATGTAATTTCTTCTTTCGGTTTTGTAGAAAACATTATGGATCAATCTATATACCTGAAATTTAGTGCGAGTAAAATTTGTTTTCTTGTTTTATATCTGGATGACATTTTGCTAGCAACCAATGATAAGGGTTTGTTGTATGAGGTGAAACAATTCCTCTATAAAAATTTCGATATGAACGATATGGACGAGGCATCTTATGTCATTGGCATTAAGATTCATAGAGACAGATTTCGAGGCATCTTGGGTCTGTCTCAGGAAACCTATATTAATAAAATTTTAAAGAGATTTCAAATGAAGGATTGTTCACCAAGTATATCTCCCATTGCGAAGCGTGATAGGTTCAATTTGAACCAATGCCCGAAGAATGATTTTGAAAGGGAACAAATGAAGAACATTCCATATGCTTCTACTGTCGGAAGCCTAATGTATGCTCAGGTCTGCACAAGAGCCAACATTGCATTTGTTTACGAAATGTTGGGACGATATCAGAGTAATCTAGGTATATACCACTGGAGAGTTGCAAAGAAAGTATTGAGGTACTTTCAAGGAACCAAAAACTACATGCTTATGTATAGACAGACAGAGAATTTGGAAGTAATTGGCTACTCAGATTCTGACTTTGCTGGATGTGTTGATTCACGCAAATCAACATCAGGATACACTTTTATGATGACTGGTGGAGCTGTATCATGGAGGAGTGCCAAGCAAACCTTCATTTCCACTTCCACTATGGAATCCGAGTTCGTCTCTTGTTTTGAGGCTACTTTACATGGTGTGTGGCTTAGGATTTTAATTTCTGGGCTTAGAATTATGGATTCTATCTCCAAGCCATTGAGAATGTATTGTGACAATTCAACTTCTGTTTTTATGGCTAAAAACAACAAAAGTGGGAGTCGAAATAAACACATAGACATTAAGTATTTAGCCATAAGGGAATGTCTTAAAGAAAATAAAGTGGTCATTGAGCACATTAGCACTAAGTTGATGATTGTTGATCCTTTGACTAAGGGCATGCCACCGTTTAAATTCAAGGAGCATGTAATGAATATGGGACTTGGTTCCATTATGTAGTTTCTCATTTTATGGACAATGTTATTTTAATGAAATTCTTAATTATTGTGATGTTTTCCTCATATTTATGTTGACCTTAATTTGATTTGAGAGAATTCATCTGTGTAGGACCAAGAATAAACATAAGGTTTATTCATTAAGAAATTGTTGCCACATGAATTATAAAAGAAATAAAATACATAGTAATACATGGAAGATAATACTTGTCATAAGAGGACTTATTGCCATGATTCATGTATCTATTACTTAATACAGATTATCATTAGGTTTTAAGACGAGACATTAAGATTGGAAGTATGGACCAAGTGGGAGAATGCAAGCTCCCTTAACCACTGTCAGCCAATCATCTCGTTCGACCAACCACTTTGTCATAATATACTTAACCAATTTCACAACTCCGGGTTCACGAGTTCAATCTTTCATATTCCAAGTTCTGCAATCTTCAATTTTCATACAGAAACCCGTGATATACATTATGAACGTTAGACCTGTCGGGCGTTCCGAGCCCCTAATTATTTCATTTCTCCTGTATCGAAGTCCAACCGATCATTGTGCAATATGTTTCTTAGTTCTTTAGCATTCATAACCACAGATTCGTAGGTTCCCGAGTTGGAGGGTTCACAGAAAGCCCCAAATTGAAATTGTTTTTATGCATCCCCACCATCTTCGTACTTTTCTCGATATGCATTTAGTATGTTTTAATGCTAATAATTGATCCTGGAGGCACCGTAAATATCATCATTAATAAGTGAATGGGTCGAGAGGGTTTTTTAATTAATTCGCATTAAAGCACGATTTGCCAAGGGTTATATTATTGTTATCACCCCAAAATAATTTCATTTCAAGTTATTATCAAGTTTGAATAACACTCTTGTCAACATATGGCAGCAGTAGATAAGCAACTCTTCTGTGGAGCTACTTTGAATATTTTTGTTCATGAAGACCAAAACGTTTAGTACTCGAGAACATACTTGTATTATTCATCTCCTCCTCTAGAGAAATATATAATTTAGATATATGGAATTGCTCATGTAGGGTGTCTCCCTAATGTATTTGAATCCAAAGAACAGGTTGCATGGTGCATTGAAACGTATGTACCAAGTCAGTGAATTATACAACTTCAATATCATTCCCCCATCTCTCTTTCACTGCAGGTATCTCATAAGATGTTGAAGCTCCCTGAGCCAACACTTTCCCTCAAAGGAGAGGATTGCAGAGATTTTCAAAAAAAACACGACAATGGTCTGGATATCTTTCGTGAGTTCCTATAGAACCCCATGGATATTCCAGAAGACATCAAGAGGATTCAAGTAGACTCTTTTAAAAATATCTTTCGGGAGATCAATTGGTTGTTCACCAGCTTGACAGGTCAAGAAAGCACTGCCACCATTTCTCTCATGACTATTTATATTTTATATTTTACAGTTAAAGAAAAAGTTGTGTGTGATTAGTGAAAACATATTTCCATTTCCATGTAACATCCCACTCCTGCGCACACTAAGATAACTTATTCTTTGAGGACACTTGCTCACCAGTGATCCAGATTATTATACCTTTGGGAATTTGATTATGATTATGAAGCATTATGAATCGACGACATATTATTTTGTTGGATTGCGATCGAAAGGTGCTATTGACTCAGTTTTACTGAGTGTGCAGGATTTTGGACCTCGTGGATGCAGAGGGATCGATGGAACCCCTTGGACTCTGGATTGAGTCGGGGAGTGAAATATTGGGGTTCGATTGTTTTATATGTGATATTAGTGCATGTGATTAGA
>JASDQU010213676.1:13783-24273 GCA_032191745.1 Picea mariana | reverse complement strand
ATAATGAATTAATAACACTGGGAATAGTAACATTTTAATCACAGAGTACTAAAATGTATTAGTGTTGTTATCGTAATACAAAAATATATTATTATTGACTGTTGATATCGGCAGAATTGCCAGGAAGGGATAGAGTTAAATGCAATAGTAATACTTTAATGGAAGGTTACGTTGCGCGGAGTGGCAATTATAAACCCCTGTTTAAAAGCAATAGTATGCTACTATTGGGAGGTTAAAGCTGATAGCATTTCCACGATAGGTGGTCTCTTAATTGCTTTTAGTAGTATTTTATTTGGTTGTTTAGCTTAATCTCATTTGGTAATATCCTTAATTGAATATTGATGTTGGTAGAATTAAAAGATTGGTAACCGTGTCACTGCAATATTAGTATCATTTGATTGATTGTCTAAGTCGATGCAATGATTATCCTTGTCGAATATTAATGCTAACATTGATTAAGTTACAATAGCGAGAATATGCTATCGGCTGGACTGCTAAGGTAACTCTAGTTAGATTCAATGACTATGTTTGTTTTCACTGCAATGTTCACATATTACTGGTATGATTGAGTTTAGGGCAACCGCAAGGTTAATTAATATGTAAAATGTATTAGTAATGTGATAAATTGAAGGTTGCTTTAATGATTTAAAGGATCAAGGAATCTAAGTGTTATTTCAATTATTAAAATGTTGATTTTCGAATGTTAAAGTTCATCGATTTAATGGTTTAATTCAACGCTTAAATGTTTACTCCAGGGCCGCTTGGAATGATTTAGTTATTCCATATATTAATTGAATTCTCTTTTGTTAAAGGTTTATAATCAATTATTAACAGTTCTTGAATTTAATGTTTATTCAATGTTAAATGTTCATGCGAATGTTATTTCAATGATTTAAATATTCGTTACCTTTAATGTTTATCTCAATGGTTAAGGGTTTGTTTCTAATGGTAATTTCAATATTTTAAAATGATTAAAGATTAATTATTTATTTTGGAAGTTGATTTAGAACGTTATTGTAAGGGTCTTAAGGGTTTTTGATTTTAATGTTATTCAATGTTTAAAGGTTTATTCTAATGCTGCTTAAATGGTTTAATTATTCAATATTGACCCTACAGGGATAATTAGGGTTGGGGCATTTGTTCTTGCAGTGGTAATATATGGCCCTACCATAGTTGAATTGGTTAAGTTGAATAATTCTGGGATTTAATTGAATATTAGCGCAGGAGGAATTGCGATGTTAATAGGTGATTCAGTTGCCACATCATTGTTACTAGTTGAAATGTCTATATTATTAATTAATTGTTATGCGAGAAGAATTGTAATGTTACGTCGTTGTTTAATTGCAATTGGAATATTTGTTAATTGTTTATAATGATGTCGAACTGTGACGTCATTATTGTTAAATGAAGGCTCTAACGACAATGTTCAATAGCGCTGCTCTTATTTAGTAAGGTTATTACAATTATGGTAGTAACTGGCAGGAAGGGCAAGTCAACTTTTTCTGGAGGTTGTAAATGCTCAAGGGTTGCCTTTAGGGTACGAAAACTTTGCACAAAATGGCATTTATTGGTAAAATGCTTGCATCATGCTTATTGTTGTCCCTGCTCTCGTAGTATTGGGTGTTTTGTATTGCATAGGCTGTCCGTGTCGGGCGGGTTGTAGACTCCTCTTGTAGCTTAGCATTTTTGTCTGTGTGTAATCCGAGGAAGGGATCCGGTGCCGTATCAAGAGTCTCGGGCTGTTTAAAGGCACAGTTCCACTCTTGCGACACATTCTGAGCCGTATCAGTAGTCCCGGGCTGTTTAAAGGCACAGTTCCACTACTGTGACTCTACTGACGGATTCTTTCATTCCGTGACCGTACTGTGCCTAACCCTGGTATCTATTTCTTCCTATAGCCTTTTTTTGCCCGCCTCCTGTTTAGGGGCGTTTTGCTTCTTGTTTTCGTTATGATAGGTTGGGTCATCTTGATTTTATTCGTCTGACTTGCGTCCTGTTGGTTCGAGTGATGACCTAGAGTCGAGGGGGCTGTTTCTTCTACACACGCGCACACACTTCAAAAAAAAAAAATTCACCGGTTGACTGAGTAGTTGTCCTTAGCTAGGAGGGGTGTTACAACTAAAACCATATTAGGACAATTAATTATCTAATTAATTTTACTTAATAATCCCTATGCATCTATTTAACCAGGGTTGTTACATACACCCACCCTGTAGGAAACTTCATCCCGAAGTTAAGGTATCTCATGATACAAAAGAAAATAAACATGGTGTTGATGGGCGAAATTGACCGTCTGTCAATTGGAAGAGCAAGTCTAGTTCGGGGTTGTCTAAATAACCCAAGCATTTGGTGTAACTCATTCTTATGGGTTTAATGGCTCCGTTAGCCAATCTAAGAATCCTAAAAGAAACGAATAAAAAAAAGAAATAACTAACTAATTACTAAACATACTATATATGTGTACATATGTTCAACTGTAACTATAGTAGTTGTATTTAAACAAAATGTATATAAGTCTCATTTATTTACATGATTTACAAGATGCAAGTTTTAATCGAAACTTACGAAAAATGATGTGGAAAATGATTGCTTCTAGGAAGCAGATAAAGAAAGAACATAAAAATATTTATTGTTTTTCTTTTATAAATTTAAAGAATCTTGCAAAAAAGTTAATGAAACATGAACATGTGGATAGTCAAAGTTGAACCATACATTCTAGTTTTAATGATATGTAAATGACAGAAAAATACAAAGAAGCTATCCTGTCAGTGAACTAGTGAGGTGTATCCAAGCATCTACATGAGTGGTGAACATCCAACTGCCATGTCCAAGAGAGAAATCTACAATGAACCTTATGACTGTTCTAAATAAATTCAGAACATGTATTGGCAGCTTAGGTTTTAATGAGAGAAAAGGAAACACAAACATAAACCTATGATCTCATAATTATACATGATTACAACCCGATAAATCTGGAAGCAATCTGTGCATTTTATCATTCAATTTAAAACTAAAATATAAATCCCATTATTTAAATCAAAGACATAGTCAAAACATTTGTATTTTGATGAAGAAAATGATAGATGGTATTTATAATATAAACCTCCTACACATCACAGATCATTTAATCTAAAGATATTAGACCTACACATGTAACATGATTAAAAAAAACATAAATAACAACATTATAAACAAAATTCTAAATCCAAAATGTATATATTCCATTCTATTAAGTTTTTGAAATCACTTGTCCATTCTATAGTCCTGGAATTTTTTTTTTGGATAATAGACCTTAAAGATTGGAAAAATTAATACATAAATGATAATAATTAACCATGTATTGATAAAAAAGACTAAAGCTATTTAAATCAATGCATAATTAATTATTCAAATAAAATGAATATATTATAATGAAAATAAAACCATTTTACTCATAGGACAAAAGCCATTAAGCAACCTGGAATTCCATATTCTTCTTTGAAAATATTTTTCCATTCACCCAAAGATTTCAGCCATCCATTACTCCATTTGAAAATAAATAATTTTTTTTACAAAAGATATAATATGCAAAAGATAAAGGACAAAAATCATCCTCTCCAATTCTTTGATCTCCTATGGCTCTAATCTTTCTCATATATTTATAAAATGAATGAACAGTGTGGGCGTCACTATTAATTTCCACCACCTGAAACTTTCCTCTAAAAGAGACCCAAATATCTCTCAAATCGTCCATTTGTTTGGGAAAATATCTAAGAGTAAGGTTAATTGGTCCATTTTGGTTTTGGGTTTTCAACCGTTTCTTCAAATTCCTCACGGTTTCACCGCAATCAGTTCTACCAATTCACCTGTCTGAGCTTGACACCTTTCCAAATTTTATCTGTTGTTGCTCATAAAATTATTTGTAGAAATCCAAAATTATTTTTGGATCAATCATCTTGAATGTATTTGGATAATAAAATCAGGCCATGATCATATTCGTATCAAATATTTGATAATAGAAACCTGTGAAACAAAAAGAAACCTAAATTAATAGCCTAAAAATTAATAACCTAAAAATTGTGAATAAAACAAAATCTAGAAAAATAAAAAATGAATTTAAACCAACTATAACTTATAAACAATCATTGTTTATAAAAAAATTTTAAATATGATCTAGAAGCTTCAAGCTATGGAGAAGAGAAAAATATTAATTTTGGTTTTTTACAAAATCAAACAAATGATAGATAATTCTTTTATTATTATTATTTTGAAATGAGATGCAAAATGACAAAAGAATTTAATTAATTAATATCACCAAATGATTTTATGAAAATGAGAAACCAACCATGATATTATTTGATGAATTATTGAACACATTAATAAAAATAATCAAAATTGTTAATGAGCAAAAGAATGAACAGATAATAATAATTTAAACGAAAGTAAACATTTGATAAAAATTAACATTTTTGTTTAAATTGAGATTTTTATGTTCGTTTCTAAATTTTGACATATACTCTTGTAATAAATGTTTCATACTATAGTGAATGTCTTAAGCTTGTCTCAAAGAAATCCAAGGCATAGAACTATTTGAAAAGGTTGATTCTGTAGCTCATTTTAATTATCAAAATTCTAATAGGGGCCCTTTAAATTTTGTAAAAATATAGGGGGAGTTGTTGGGGCCCAACAAATGGCAACTTAATGGGTGAAGCAGTTATCTCTGATCTGGTAATATTTCATCTTAGGAAGAAAATAATAAGACTTGAAAAAGGATTTAGGCTCCCTGAAATAAATTCATTCTGAGACCATATAGTATTAGGATAAGCTCAATGTTATAACCAGACAACAGAATTTTCTTTGCAAGGGATTATAACCTGAAATTGTTTCTTAATAAAAGAGTCATTATGTTTATAAAAGAACTCCAATACAGTTGATAGAGCCACTGCTGCCAGCAGGTGTCCATATCCTGGACAGGGATGTCATTTAACCCACTCAAATGCTTTAATCCCATTCAATAGTTGTATCCACATGATGTATACTTCCATAAAAGCTAATTTAAAAACATATACCTACTACCTCTCGACCCGACATTGCTTCGTTGCCAGCAGGCCTGTTCAATACCCTGACAAAGTTGTCTTGGTATCATGTGTGCATTTACCCGCCACCAGCGAGCCTGTTTAGTACCCTGAAGGGTTTACACACACTTCCCACAAATAAGTGCTTTCAACTCTCTTATGCCACTTTTAAAAAATAATACAATTATGTATTTCTTGATGACAAAGAGAGTGGGGTGATATTGGAGGTTAATTGCAATACAGGTGAATAGTTTATTTATTTTCTTTAGAAGTTTAGAGATTTTAGATTTCCTTTAAGAATTCATCTAGAGAATGGGGAAGAACTTAAAAGTGATTCCTTAAGAATATGGATGGCATAAAAAGTTTAAATATCATCATAATTATCAAATATTTAAACCATATCTCTGGTGTAATACTCTAGCAAAGATAATTTGAGGACAAAATGAAAGTGACAATTGACTTAAAAATCAATTGTCTGAGCTATATCTTAATATCAGGACCTCTTTGAACTTCTTTCAATTTGCTTTAAAAAACACAAGTCTTAAAATAAATGCTTCCTTCAAAAAGAGTTCTTTGATCAGAAATATATTGATTCAAAAGGAAAGCTAAGAAGAAAACTCATTCAAAATAATCAAAGAAAACTAAAAACACACAACAAACCAAATCAAATTTTATTAATGGGATTCAAAATCAGAAGTAAAAAAAATCAAAACAACAAAATAAAACTTTTAGGAAATGATTTTGGCCAAATATAAAACTGTGTTTTTGTATCCACTATCATCTCACTCTAAAATAAAGGAAGAACTAAATCATATAAAATATCATGTGCGAGCAAGTTCTTTTCTAAAGATAGTGATGCATAAGATGTTACTTTGACCAAGAATTATTATTACAAATGAAAGAGACTAAAAATAGAAAAATCCTCATTAAGATGAATGCAGTCCTACTCATGGAACCTTGGGTTAGGGTTGAATTGATAGTTCAGATTTACTTATCTCTTCACTTTCCATTTAAAATTTTCATGATGATACTGCGTTTTTGAAAAGAACTATTCAACAAAAAGTAGAGAGAATAAGATTTAAAGTGGACTTCCTTGACAACATTCATATTATGGTTCTCTTGGTCTGCCCGCTTGTGTTCATAACTGCATTATTACAAAGAGAAAAACTAAGAAATAAAACTAAAAGAAAACCTACTCCTTAACCTACTCTAACTACTAAACAAATCAAAAATACTAAGTGAAGTCATGCTTCCAATGTATCCATCAGAGCATCTTCAATCTTGCACAGCATAGAAAATTGAAAATCAGAATAAAAGAATATAGTATTTGTAGATGAAAAAGAAATATGTCATGCTTACCTCCTATATATTCATTTAAAAACAAAACAAGCATGACCTTACCATTCTTTTCAAACTTATTGATGTACGAATCCTCCAACCATTCTGCAATCTTGTTGTGATATGGGTCATAATGGCATGGAAGAGTGTAAGTAAGTTTGGAAAACTTGTCATTATTATAGGGACCTAACATAACCATCAACCAAGGTCGAAGCGCCCCATCCTCCTCCCAATTATCCAAGTGTTCATCAATTTCTTCACATGAAATATCTAAGAGAATCATGTTATGCTTACTTCCTAGATATTTAGGTAAAAAGAAAGAAAGCACAACTTTATCTTTATTATGAAGATTTTTTTTATACGAATCTTCAAGCCAATCTAGGATCCTGTCATAAAAATTAGGATGAAAACTATGAATTTGATGAAATGGATATATCAATGGGAAACACATCATAAGAGGATTCATGACATTAATTAGATTATTGGTTTGAATGCTTCCTTTGATGAGATTGATTGTTTCAAAATCTGAAGCATAAACATTAAAATTTGAACTAATCAAAGAACGAATATGCAATGTAGAATATTCAATTTCCATAAGGATGAGTGCATTGTATTTTTCAAAAATAAATCATGTAAAATCATCTTGCAACATGTCCTTTTTCCATTCAAGTGATGAAAGTGAAAGAGCATCAAATTCGACTTGATAAGTGTTATGTTTGGAATTAGTTTCGCCAAATTTTGGCATATCAAAAAGATTGGATTGTGGTGGAAAAGAGTAAGATACTGTGGGTAAAGTATCAAATCCACCAGAATCTAAGAAGAGATCAGGATATAAAGAGTAAAAGGAATCAGAAATAAGCACATGAAAAGAATATCTTGAGCTATGATATTTAACAATGGTATTCTCAAGACATTCCTCTTCATTTTTATTAAAACTTTCACTTTGTTTTGGTGATAAATTCTTCAACATATTATGATCATCTAAATTTGCCTCCTGTACGATAGATAATTCAAAACTTTTATGGAAAACATATGATCTTTCATTTTGATAAGGTATGATTTGTAGATGAGGGCTTAAGGTTACTTCTTCCAATTGCACATCTACATCTCTAATCAGTTTCATTGGAATGTTAGAATGCTTAAGATCATTTTTGTCACCTAATTCTTCTTCAATAAATGAACTTAAATACTAATTAGAGCAAGAGTTAGGAGAATGAGGACATTCACCTTGACCCAATATCGCATCTTGTTCCATGATGGTCGAGGACAGAAAATACAATGATTTAGAGGAAAAACCAATTTGATTGTCAGTAATAACATTTTCAATAAATTCTACCTCCCTTTCTTGTTCAACATTTTCGGATGGATCCCTCTCATCCTATCAACACAATTCTTCTTGCAATTGAGTGATAGTATTTGTAATTGCTTCATCATTTGCAATCGAATATGACTGGATACAAGCATCATAGAGGAGATTTAAAACAAATGACATGTCATCAAGATTAAATTTACAAATAACATGATGGATCCTTGTCGAAAATCCTTTTGAAGATGAATTTTCATTGATTAGCAAAGTCTAAAATGCTTCACATAATTGATTGTAATCATAGATTTCAAAAGCATCTAAAAATTCATCTACAAACTAAAACCAATAAAAAATGTGATATGCTGGAAAAGACTCAAACCAATGTTTAATCCGACCCCTGAAAGTAAAAGAAAACAATTTACACAAAACCTTTAAATCAAAAATATCATGCTTGATGCATTTACACCAAAACTTGTTAATATGGTATTTTTTAGATACATTCCCCCCACCATCAAAGGTGAGTTTGGATAAGAGAGAGACTATCTTGTTGGGAATATCAGGTAATGATAAGTGGAAAGCATGTTCCAACACAGTGATTTGGGGAGTCATCTGAAATTAATTAAATTTGAAAGAAAGACTCCTATAAGGCCAACTTGTCAGTCTAGCCCTCCTTCTAGCGCCATTTGTTGACGAGCGAAATTGATCGTCCATCAACTGGAAGAGTGAGTCCAGTCCAGGGTTGTCTAAATAACCCAAGTCGTTTGGTGTAACTCGTTCTGACGGGTTTAATGGATTCGTTAGCCAATCTAAAAATCCTAAAAGAAATGAATAAAATAGAAAAATAACTAAATAATTACTAAACACACTATAAATATGCACATATGTTCAACTGTAACTATAGTAGTTGTATTTAAATAGAAAATATACAAGTCTCATTTATTTACAAGATTTACAAGATGTAATTTTTAATCCAAACTTACGAAAATCGATGTGAAAAATGATTGCTTCTAGGAAGCAGATAAAGAAAGCACATAAAAATATTTATTGTTTTTCTTTTATAAATTTAAAGAATCTTGCAAAAAAATTAATGAAACATGAACATGTGGATAGTCAAAATTGAACCATACATTCTAGTTTCAATGATATGTAAATGACAGAAAAATACAACGAAGCTATCATGTCAGTGAATTAGTGAGGTGTATCCAAGCACCTCCATGAGTGGTGAACATCCAACTTCCATGTCCAAGAGAGAAATATACATTGAACCTTATGAATGTTCTAAATAAATTCAGACCATGTATTGACAGCTTAGCTTTTAATGATAGAAAATGAAACACAAACATAAACCTGTGATCTCATAATTATACATGATTACAACAAGATAAATATGGAAGCAATCTATGCATTTTATCATTCAATTTAAAAATCAAAGATAAATCTCATTATTTAAATCGAAGATATAATCACAGCATTTGTATTTTGATGAAGAAAATGATAGATGGTATTTATAATATAAACCTCCTACACATCACAGATCATTTAATCTAAATATATCAGACTTGCACATGTAACGCGATTAAAAAAAACATAAATAACAATATTATAAACAAAAGGATAAATCCAAAATGCATATATGCCGTTCTATTAAGTTTTTGAAATCACTTGTCCATTCTATAGTCCCGGAAGAATTTGTTTGGATAATAGACTTTAAAGATTAGAAAAAATAATACATAAATGATAATAATTAACAATATATTGATAAAAAAAAACTAAATCTATTTAAATCATTGCATAATCAATTATTCAAAGAATATGAAGATATTATAATGAAAATAAAACCATTTTACTCAGTCCCTGAGGTGTAGGACAGTCGGTGACGGAGTGTGTTGTTAAGCCACTTCATGATGTTAAAGTCACCGGTTCGAAACCTGCGGGGACAAAAAATCCAACCATGTTAAGGGTTGGTGTGGCTCAGGCCAGGTGCGATCCCCAGGTGATTTTGACGGCTTAGATGCCCCTGAGTAGCAGTTTCTCAAGCCACAGGTTAATCCCGGTGCCAACAGGTTCGGCCAAATTAACAAAAAAAAAAAACCATTTTACTCATAGGACAAAAGCCATTAAGCAACCTGAAGTTCCATATTCTTCTCTAAAAATATTCATCCATTCTCTCAAAGATTCCAGCCATCAATTACTCCATTTGAAAAGAAATAAAAAAAATTTACAAAATATATAATATACAAAAGACAAAGGATGAAAATCCTCCTCTCCAATTCTTGGATCTCCTATGGCTCTGATCTTTCTCGTGTATTTATAAAATGAATGAACAGTCTAGGCATCACTATTAATTTCTGCCACCTCAAATTTTCCTCTAAAAGAGACCCAAATATCTCTCAAATCGTGCATTTGTTTGGGAAACTCTCTACGTGAAAGCTAAATGGGTCCATTTTGGTTCTGGGTTTTCAACCGTTTCTTCAAATTCCTCATGTTTTGGCTGCAATCAGTTCTGAAAAATCACCTGTCTGATCTTGTCGCCTTTCCAAATTTTATATGTTGTTGCTCATAAAAGTATTTGTAGAAATCCAAAACTATTTTTGGATCAATCATCTTGAACATATTTGGATAATAAAATCAAGCCATGATCATATCTGTATCAAATATTTGATAATAGAAACCTGTGAAACAAAAAGAAACCTAAATTAATAGCCTAAAAATTAATAACCTAACAATTGTGAACAAAACAAAATCTAGAAAGATAAAAAATGAATTTAAACTAACTATAACTTATAAACAAA
>JASDQU010213675.1:2614-14369 GCA_032191745.1 Picea mariana | reverse complement strand
ACTTTGTTTGCTAACACTAATGATCACCACAGAATTATATTCTTGGTGTAGTGTTCGGGTCGAAAAGGAAGGCATCCAATTAATTGGGAAGGCAATAGGAAGTGTGTGGAGAATGTGTCAACACATTGGCCAGAATTCCAACTTATGGATGGTGAAATACATGACTGAGATAAAGAGTATTATGTAATTCAATGTAGGGTGCACTGAATAAGAATGCATTGAGAATTGCACTCATGCATAGTAAGTGATAGAATTGTATACTAAATGCAATGGTTGAATGTGTTTTGTAAGTACATGCATATATATTATTTCATGGAAATAATTGTTACTAACAGCTGAAAAGTTGTTAACTCATGAAGTTGAGGACATTTCAGGGAGGTGTTAGGCATTGCAACAGGAAAGTTGCAAGTCAAGTAGTCACATGAGCAGAGACTACATAAAATTTATGTTCAGAAAAATTGAAATAATAAACTTACTGTTGTTAATTATGAAAATGCATATGCATAGAATGATGAGTCATTCTATTTGGTCAAGTTGTTTGGTAATTGTGATTGAATTGCTAGGTGCAGGAAATTCTAAGATCATTGCATAAGATGTTGTACATGTTGAATTATGATGTACATAAAATACTGACAATTTGTTGGCAGTATGCAAGATGAAGTCTTGCAGGAAAATTGTATGCAGTTTGGTGCCTATAGAAAATCACAAGGATGGTTGCATTCATAATATGGAAACAACCAAGATGAATCATGAAATATAATGTCATGTTTTGGGGATAAAAGTTGAATTTCCTTTCGAACTAATTGGAGTTCCTAAATTGATTCTTTTATGTTCTCTCATGATAACTGCATGTGGTTGATGCAGATGAAATGATGTTGATAAAAGTTAAAATGTAGACTACAAAGAGTATCTCAGGAAGATGTTTCTTGGAAACCTTTGAGGGTAGTTGGAACTCCTTGATCCATGGTGCTCTAAGACTTCCGGTCCGGTCTGCTGCTGAAGCCCAAGGAAAGGGAGGTGTAGCACCGATGGACTGTGCTTATGAAGGTGTATACTCCTAGGTGGGACAGGCATGTGGGGAATGAGAGACTGTTGGTTGGAGTGTTGTTGAGGTTTGAATGGTTAGAGTGCTGCTAAGGTTTGGTACCTTGGCCTAGACCAGGTGGATAAGGATTGTGGACCATGGCTATCTTGGAAAGCCATTGCCCCAATGGATTCATAGCCCTACTCAGGGATGGAAGGTCTTCTCAAGCAAAAGATAAGTACAATTCTCTATTTATTGTATGTTGTGTATGTTGTATATAGGTTATAATGATATTAAAATTGTTTGTATATACATATATATACATTGCATATATGCTTTCATTACCGCATCCATGACTATACATAATGTGTTTCATATTTCATTACTTAAGAAATACATATACATGATGCTAATCGTGTAATTGATTGGAATGTGATTCAGGTGGAGCAAGAAGGTGTCTTGCAAGTGCATACAGTGCACATATTGGACCAGAAGAGCAAACAACTTCAAATCAATCCATAGGGATTGTAAAGGTCCAGTGGACCTAGTACGGTCCTGAGGATGTGACATGGGAGCATGAGGATGCTATGTGGGAAGAATACCCGTATCTTTTTGAAGATTTTGGAAATCTTGTTGATGTTGTGTAAAGAGTTGCACTGAGGACAATGCAAAAATAAGGGGAGGGGATTGTAATATCCCCCTTGTAGAGCCCCAGTTGTAATTATGAATTGTAATCATATTTGATAGGCTAGTGAGTTGAGTTATAATCAGCTAGGAGGCTTAAGTGGTGATTAGGCTAGAGAGCCTAGGATGCTAAGGCCGGGAGCCTGCTTTTGTATATGTAATCATACAGAACATTAATAAAAATATAAGCACCACTGCGTGCAGACTGACCATGATGAATGAGTGATGGGGGACTAAGCTTCCACAGAGTGTGTAAGGGATTGGGAGATGGAAGGTTGGAAAGAGAGGCTAAGTGTTGAGCCTAGGGGCTTAAGTCCTTGGGAATAATATTTTAATATTATTCCAAAAGCCATGTGAAATTTATGTTTTATCCTAAGTCCTCGGAATGACAAGTGACTCCAAGGGAGAGAAGCGTGCTTCATGGATGACATGTGTTAGCCCAAGCACATGCAATTTAACCGAAGAAATGAGCAATGTTGGGGGTTCGACCTCCCATTCTCCATCCTCCGTCAGAACTCGCGGGTGTCCATGTTCGACCTCCCATTCTCCATCCTCTGTCTAAATTCACGAGTGTCCATGATCGACCTATGTTTCAGTGTTTGTTCTAGGGAATCCTTACCTGAACCATTAAGTCTTTGCATGGGATCTCTGTACACCCCCATGCATCCCCGAAACCTAAGCCGTGAGTCTATCCTGTATTGTTGCTGGGGAAAACCGAATGTCCCGTAATTGTTGAGCCTTGTTATGCTATAACATCTGTCTATCACCGGTTTTGGGAAGCTTGTGTCTATGTTCTAGTGGACTATTGTGGTCGCGCAGTGCTTGATTGTGTGTGGCTTGCGGACCATTGTATGTTCTTGTGGAGCCTCGTGTTTTCCCGACTGTGTTGGAAATTGAGTTGAAGGAAACAAGTTGTCTAGCCTATGTATACAACACTCTCTCCAGGTGAGGGAGGTGACTGTTGTTGAAGAGGTAGGTTTTACCAAGCCTGTGAGGGACTCTCCAGGTGAGAGAGTGTGCAGAGGAAGGAGAGAGCTTCTAGAAGGAACCTTTTAGCTGCCACAGAGCTTGGAGATTTATGGTCCGGTCTGTTGCTGAAGCCCAAGGCAAGGGAGGTTAGCAGCCGAAGGACTGTCTAGGTGATAGAGAAGGTGTATACTCCTGGGGTGGGACAGGCATGTGGGGAAGGAGTGTCTGTGGGAAGTGGGCATAAGTGGTTCCTGGGAGAGAATCCTCCTTCTTTTATGTGTATTCTTCCTGTAAACCTTACCTAGCCTAGGATTCCTTACCCGGTGGATCTTAGTCCCATCTTGGGGGTGACCTACTGCTGAGAGTGATGAGTAGCATGGTCTAAGGCTGGGAGGTTCATGGAAGGTCTACACGCAGTTGGTGGTGCGTGACAGTTTCAAGATAAGTGTCACTATGTTTTGTAATTATGTAATTAATTAAATTGCATACCTGTGATTCTTGCAATGTTATCACGTATTCTGTTGTGCATATGAATTATTCTTATTTCCATTAACACTGAAATTATAGCAGTAATTCTTTGTTTAACTGTAATTAAGAGTTTTAAGTTCATTAGAGTGCATAATGTGTTACAGAAGTGTTTTTTCGCGTAGTAGCATTGGCCCAGCCGTGGGGTTGATGGTCGCGGGTGTTACACCTATAGTGTTAGGATTCCCTTTCAAGGCCCCGTTGAGGAAGAGACAATGTTCTTCTAGGGATGAGCGCGATTTAATAAATTCTTGCTCGTCCATTCTGATTTGCCATCTTTCTTTCTGGGGGATTTTGAGGGTCTCTCTGCTTAGATGACTTGGGACATAATGTCTAAGCCAATGGTCTTCCTTCGAGTTTAGAGGTTCTGAGTTCTTGAGAGTCTATTTGGTGTTCAGGGATTCCCCCATCATGGCTTTTATTTTTAGAGCGACCTGATACGGTGTTCTTGTTTCCTAACGAAATATTCTGCTATTTCTTTCAAGCCAAACTTTCTAGAATAGGAACTTAGGGAGCCACATCCAATAGGTTTTAAGGAGGTTCTTTTTCCTCAAAGAAAAATGGGAAAGATCCTTCCATTTTCTTATCAACTCGGTCAGTGAAGGGGGAAGTTGAATGCCTAAGGGGTTGATGAAATGAGTCCAGATATTTATTGTGTACACACAGTCAATGAAAAGATGGTTTGTCGTTTCTTCGGCCTCCATACATAGCGGACAGCGGGAAGGACCTTCCCAGCCTTTCATCTTTAATTTTTCACTGGTCAAGGTGCTTTTGTGAATCAGGGTCCAAATGAACATGTCAATTTTGGGGACAGAGGGATAATGCCAAATTGTTTTCCAAGGAGTGGGGTCTGGGGAAACATTAGGTATTGCTTGTATCACCTTGTAACTAGCAACTACAGTGTAGTTCCCCGTAGAGTCCCCTCAGCCCCGTTTGTCTTTTAAAATGGCCTTGCATGGGGACTTCCCTTGGATTGATTCCAGGAGGATCTTAACTTCTGCCTCCAGAATATCAAGGTAGTCTCCTAGTGTCCACTTTTTCTAGGGAGATTTCTCACCTTTGCCCCATTCTGAAATGTCCCAGAGTGTTCTGTAGTTGTTGTTTTGTAGCCAGGTTTTTATATTTTCAATGTCTTCCGTTTGATTCATAGGCATGGAGCCGAGAATAGAGTCCTCACAGCTCTTAATTTTCTTTCTTTTTCCAGGAATCCAAGTGAGTTTTTCATTCAGATGATCGAGTGCTCTTAGGAAGAGAGAGAATATCGGGAAGCTTTTCAAAACTTTTGGGGGGTGATCCAGGCATCTATCTCTATGTCCCAAGAAGTATTTTTTGCAGAGAGTTATCTTACTCCAAGTGTTTTTACCCAAAACTAAAAGACACAGAATTTTGGCCCCCATTGCAAGGTTTTGGGTGGCCACATCTCGGATTTGCAAGCCACCTTCAAGGAGAGGCTTTTTAATCTTGTCCCAACTGACTAGATGAAGTTTCCTTTCATTGTTCCTGCCTCCTTCCCAAAGGAAACATCACATCATCCCATCGATTTTGAGAATTATCATTTTAGGGGCTAGGAGGATTGAGTTATGGTAAAGTGGAAGGCTAGTTAGGACAGACTTCATCAGGACTACTTTCCCTGCCAGATTTAGCAAGTTTTCCCCCCAGGACTGAATTCTGAGCTTCAACTTTTCTAGGAGAGGCAGCCAGTGGCTCACTCTAGGGGTTGATTTGAATAATGGAACACCCAGATACTTGATTGAGTCCCATGTGATTGTGCCTTCCATTCCAAGAATTCTAGAAATGTCAGTGATTTATCGAATCGTGTAGTTCTAGCCAAATATCTTACTTTTGTGGAGACTTATTTCGCTGCCAGAGACTTCCTTATACATATCTAGCTTTGTTTTGAAGCGCCTTGCAGATTTTTTGTTGGCTCTGCCTAGTAATAAGGTGTCATCGGTGAACTACACGTGGTTGATATGTTTGACATTGTGGGCCATTCTTATTCCTGAAAGTGACATGTTCTAGAGGAAGATGTCTAATTGGAAGCTGAGAAAAGAAGCTTGGATGGCGTAGAGCAGAGGAGATAGGGGGAAGCCTTATATTAATCCCCTAGTGTCTTGGAAGAAATCTGAGGGGCGGCCATTAACTAGTGGAGCATCCGGGGGCGGGAGATGCAAGCCTCGACCCAGTTTATGAATCTTTTTTCAAATCCTAGCTTGTGCATCACAACAAAAAGAAAGTCAAAACAAACTTTATCAAAATCATTTGCAAGATCAAGTTTAAGTATCATACCTTTCTCTTTTCTCTGGAAGCTGGAGTGAATGGCCTCTTGGACCAGGGTGATATTATCCAGGATTTTCCTTCCTTTTATGAAGCCTCCTTGATTTTTCAGGATAATTCTTGGGAGAAAATTCTTGAGTCTGTTAGCTATAATTTTGGTGATGATCTTGTAGCCTGTGTTGCAAAAGGAGATGGGTCGAAATCTGATGAAGTTGTTGGCACCTTTTTCTTTGGGAATTAATGCTAGGAAAGAAGAGTTGGTGCTTCCTCCCAACTTGGTACAGTTCTACGATTTCTTGACCATTCGTAGGATATCTTTCTTACTAATAGGCCAGTAGGAGTTGTAGAACTGAGTTGTGAACCCCTCCGGAGCAGGGGCTTTGTTTGGCTTCATATGGTTTAAGGATCCTCTTATCTCTTGCATGCTTATTGGGTCTATCATATTTTGATTTTCATCATTCCCCACCAGCTCTGGAACCGAAGAGAGAGGGTATCTCATCGAATCTAAGGGATCAGCTTCTGGGGTAGTGAACAGATCATTGAAAAAGGAGTGAGCGGCTTTCTTTATTGCCTAAAAATCTTTGATGACTTGGTCTTGGGAGTTTATTTCAGTGACCGTGTTGAATTTCTTCCGAGCCTCCACTTTCTTGTGGAAGAAAGTTGTATTTTTATCCCCTGCTTGGAGCCAGAGGTTTCTTGATTTCACTCTCCAGTAATCCTCTTCTGTTCTGTAGGCTTGATGGAGGGATTTTTGGAGGGTAGCCTCTTAGGTAAGAGAGTATTGGTTCAGAGGAGAGTCTTCTAAGGCATGTTGAAGGTGATCCAGGGAGTTTTGTATGTGATTCTTCTCCGAGGTTGGGGAGCTGAGGTTTTTTTCCCAAGCTTTGAGTCCTCAGAGTTTTTCTTCTGACACGAAGAAAGGGGAGCCAATCGTCTTTATTTTCCAAAACTCAGAAATGACCTCCTGGAATCCTTCTTGGTTGGTCCAAAGTGGGCCGAATCGGAAGGGGATAGGACCCAGGTTTTCCCCAGGATCGAGAGTTAGCAGGATGGGTTTATGGTCTAAGGTATAGTTCGAAAGGATTTTTGAGCTTTCCATAAGGCCATGTGTTAGAAAAGAGGATTGGACAAGGAATCTATCCAGTCGAGTTGCAATATGTCCTGGGCCTAGCCATTTGTTGGACCAAGCATGCTTCCCCCAGGTTGGCTTGACATCCTCCAGATCCCAGTCTAGCATAATATCTTCCACTCATTCTCTTTTTGGATCACAGACTGGAGAGCCCCCTTTTTTTTCTGAAAGTGAGAGGGTTACATTGAGATCACCGACGATTACTATATTTTCAGTAATATACCCGCTAAGGAAGAGTTTTAGAGAGTCCCAATAGGTCTTCTTTTCTGAAAGAAAAACTGGAATGTAGAGGTTAAAAAGACTTACCTGGTGACCCGAATCTCTATGGAGCAGTTTGGTGAAGATCTAGTGGGTGTTGCAATCTTCTTCAATCAAGTCTAATTTTGAGGTGTCCCAGAAGGTGCCTATTCCTCCTGAGGCCCCTCTAGCACTAACGGCGTTTCTTGAGCCTTTTTTCCAAAATGATTTACTAGCGCGAAGGATATCGGTTTCCTCCAGTTTAGTCTCCTAGATTAGGAGTACCTCGGGCTTTGACATGTGGACTAGATCTCTCAGGGCTTCTTCTTTTATTTTACTTCTGAGTCCTCTACAATTCTAGGAGACGTACTACATTATTAAACATTTTGGGGGGGTGGTGGCTCCTTTCGGGGCCCTTCCTTGTTTCCTTGTGGTTCTGGTGCTCATCATTTATGGAATGGTGTGTTGAGATCCTTGCACTACGTCCCTGTAGGACTGCTCTTCTCTTTTCTTTTTCTCAAGTTTCCTTCCTCTCGAGGGCCGTTCTGGAGTTCCACGTGAGCTACTTGTTTTCAAAGCTCTTCCATCCGAATATCCTCTAGATTTAGTGCTTAGACTGATGTGATCATATTGTGATTTCAAAGGGTCTTCTGTATTCGGTGGTTTAGGGAACGGTTCAGGTGTTATGGTGGCCTTCAGGTCATGTTCTTGGGATTCTGCTACTTCGACAGTTTTTGCCGGTCCTTCCTTGATTTCTGAGCTTGGATGGTTTTGCTTCGCTGGATCTTGAGATTTTTTCTCTTTGGGCTTTGCTGCCTTGCCTTTCTTTACCTTATACCATCCTTCCACATCTTCTTTTGCAACAGGATGAATTTTAGGACAGTTCCGCTGGAAGTGGCCATGTTCATGATAGTTCCTACACTTGAACAAGAGTTGCTCATAATCAAGTTTTTTATAATGATTCCATGATCCTATAGTGATCTTTACCGCTTCTGGAAGCCTAGCTTCGAGGTCAACCTCTACACATATTCTGGCACAGGTGTAATGGGATTTGTTGTCCACTTTATCTATGAACCTTCCTATCTTGTTCTAGATCTTTTGCAGGGATTGGTAGCTCCAGCAGTGTACACGCAGATTTGGTAATCTTACCCAAATCGGGGCCTCTTTTGGGACATCTACAGAAAGGTCAAAGTCGGACATCCATCTATTAAGATACAATCCTTGAGTTCCCATGAAGTAAGGTCCACTTCTGAAAATTAGATCACGATCTTCTTTCGAAATGAATTCAAAAATGAAGAAGCCCCTTCCCACTTGATAGCAGGTTATGCTATGTTGTAGTTGGGGCCTCCAGTTCCTATGGATCCAGTCATCCGTAGTATTTGACGAAGGCCATAACCCCATAAACTAGCCAACTAACCCTCTTTCTGCTAATTCTAGGGCGATCTTGATGGGTTGTTCCTCTAGCAAAGCTATTTCCGAGATAGCATCAAGTTTTTTGATGAATTTTGGGACTTCAAGCGGGGAGAATTTCTTACCTTGGTTGTTGACGAGATTCCTGAAAGTCTCATCATCAAATAATGGAAGGGGGGGAGCCGACTCCCCGACCCCAGGTGCACCCATGGAAAATTTCTTGGCCCTGTGATCCAAACCCTGGCGGCGTCCAAACTGTAGCATCCGTTTTAGAAAACTGACATTGCAAAAGAACAACTCTTATTGGGAAACTATGCTTTTTACCATGCATTTTAGAAGTGTTATTTATTGATAATCATGTATTGTTTTCCCTTGAGAAATCATGTACTACACATTCATCCATGTTGCATGGGGTTGATCATGTAGAGACCTTCCAATTACTATAAGAACAAGTAGTAACCCTTTGCGTTCTACTATTTCCTATAATGGAATTGTTTCTAATTTGTAGCATTTGATTTAATGAAGGAACAAGTAACTCTTTGACTATGTTTTAATTTTATGTTTTTGTAATGGATTTATTCTTAAATGCACAAAATCATATAATGGACATAACATTTGTCTCTCTCAAAAATGATAAGCCAAACTAGCTCTTTGTTGTAGTTGTGTATGTGCATCTTCATTGTCTTGAAAATTAGGTCTATGTCATCCAATCTTGTCCCACAATGTCTCCAAAAGTCCCTTGATCAAGGAGAACATGTTATTAACCTCTTGCTACTTATGTTAAAGTTCGAAAATAATTGAATATCTAATTAACTTAATTTGTAGTTTGTCTTTTTTTTTGTTGAGTTTCAACAAGTAATGAAAATTGTCAAAAATAATGATAGTATTGATGTCCAAAAATATATTATGGCTCTACAACATCGGAGAATTAAATTGTAACTTCCAAATGCCTTTGAATTAAGTCATAAGTGCCATATGCCTTCTCACACTTTCCTAGGTTTATTGGCTTCTCAATGTCATGCTTCCCTAAGTCTATCTCGCTTCAAGGTTCCTTCACTTTGCATTGTTTATAGTACATTGTAACATGTGTTTTAGGAAAGACAAGCATTGATGACCTTACAATGACACATTGTATCCATCCATATTTGCAAGGAACATGAATCGAGAGACTTCTAATTGTGCTTCAACTTAACAAATCAACCGTTCACATGTCATTGTGTGTCACCAGATAGAAGTATTGTGTTACTTCATCAAGCTTTCTTGAACTTGTTGCATATATGAAGATGGTTTTAATAACTTTTAATGGTTTTAACTTTAGATATAGGTGCATTGTACTTTTCATATTTATTCCCTTGTCTTATTACTACATGACCATTACCTAGATTTTGAACCTTTTGGACATTGTTGCAACTCTCACTCCAATACTAGTGCAATCAAATTGGTTGATTGTAACATATATGGGTTCTACCTATGTGCCCATGTCTCAATAGCTTGATAAGAAAACATATATTAGGCCCATGAATTCTCTCCTAACCTTGGCATTATAGAAACAAGGGTTATCTTTCATCAATAATTGTTCCTTTTCTTTGTAGGCCGACTACTCTACATAGCCTCAAACTAGCTATATTCAAGTTGCATGACCAAATTTGATACGGTTCTTCGAATGGATGGCGAGAATGTTGGTAGGTGTGATAATTTGGAGTTGATATGCTTCCACACTCACTTCAAAATCGACATGGAAAATTCAAATGGATGGAGAGAACATTGGTAGGTGTGAGAATTTGGAGTTGAGATGCTCCCACACCCACTTCAAAATCGACATGGAAAATTGGACGTTGTCTAAATGTTCTACGAAATGTTTTTTTTGGTCAGAATCTGATGACATAAATATTCACGAAATCAATATTTTTTTTGTTTAAATTTCATTTCTGAATACAGAAATGCAGAAACTTAATGATGCTCTCATTGATTATCCAGTGATAGTTAAATACACAAAACTTGCTAATAATCTTGAGATTGCCTATTTAATGTTGGAAAATGAGATAGCAGATGCCCTCATATAGGACCGTGTTTCAAAATCATAACCGAGATTTACTTATCCACACAAAAGGATGTGATAGGACATTTCTTAGAAAGTAGGGGAAAACTATCAATTTTTTTTTTTAAACCTACAGAAGGCGTGGAAATAGTGACGATAGTTCATCACAAGTATGGCATCTGCATCGCAAGCTATTGATAGGTGTTTTTACTATACCACACCTGGTTGTCGCTATTGCAATGATATTTTGTCGCTACTTCCCACACTTTTTCGTCGCAATTATGGCATCTGCATCGCAAGCTATTGATAGTTGTTTTTACTTTGCCATGCTTGGTCGTCACTATTGCGACGATATTTCATCGCTACTTGCCACACTTTTTTGTCACAAGTATGGCATCTGCATCGCAAGTGAGTGATGGGGTTTTTACTCTGACAAACTTTTTTCGTCGCTGTTGCCATGATTTGTTCGTCTGAAAAAAGTACGCCTCTTTTTTAGATGGTGACATGTGGAGGTCTGATTTCATCGCTGTTTCCACAAAAAACGAATGCGTGGATATAGTGACGAAAAAAGTTCCATGAAAAAAAATGTTTGCCTTTGTGGAAAGTGCGACAGATATGTGTGGCAATAGCAATGAAAAACCATGGCAAATTTGGTCATATGTAGTAGTGTTAATGATTATGATTTCTTCCTTGTGTGACTTTGCATCTTTCCTTGTTTTGAGCAATTATCTATGCAATTCGTCTATATTATTTCCCATCAACTGAGCTTGGAAATTTGCATAGTTTATAAGCTTGCATTCATCATATATTGTTGAAGATCTTATTGGTAAATACTCTCTTTTAGTTTCAATATCATCAGAATATTGTATGAATGGAACTATCGAGAGGTTCCTTCTTAGAAGATAGGTTTCTGCTCCACTTGAAAACCCTTTTATGTTTCCTAGACCTTATCTAGGAAGTGACAACATGAAAACATCATCACTAGTGACTTTTGTTTTCAAAGATCTTCGGCCTTGCAGATTATTAATTTTTTCTTGGAAAGCCGGGAATTCAAGGTGTTTCCCTATATGTTTATGTGAGTTTGACATACTCGATGAAGAAGATTTAGCAATATGGTTACAGGTATGTTTCATCTTAGATGTAGGACGATTGAGTTCTGGGAGTTTTAAGGAAAATGACATGTGGATTATAGACAAAGGCACTGGTTTCTTTGTTAAGTCCTCTATATGGGAAATCATTTGGATTTTGAAGTTGTCATACTTATTTTCCCAGACATTGGGATATTCTATCCTAGTCCAATCAAAAGTAACAGGTTGAACTTGCTTTGGTTTTTCCTTCTCCACCACGTTGTGCAAGAGTGAGTTTTTTTGGACAGTTTTATGTAAAGGAGGAAGAGTATCATTGCCAAAACAAATAACCAGGAGAGACTTGAGTTGAATGATTCGATAATCTACTGACATATCGA
>JASDQU010213674.1:0-18456 GCA_032191745.1 Picea mariana | reverse complement strand
GTGAGATACGAGGTTGGCACTGAATTGTTGGCCAACTTTGAGCAGACAAAAGAATACCATATCTCCGATCATATTCGAGAATGGAGATGCTAGAAAAATTTGATAAAAGTACCAGTCCGACCAGCATTCCTGCTTGAGTGGTTCCTTAAGTCTTTGGTACCCTAGTTATCTAAAGACATCTCAACCTTGGGGGTCTTTTCAGAAGAATAAGCGATAATGAGAGCTCAACAGCTAGAGCTGATTTACTCTCAGTATGGTTTACTTTACGAATTTTTTCCAGATGCATCGCGGTCGATACTTGACAAGACCAAACAAAGATCTAGACGACATGTTGATGGTATTATTGGTTCAGCACAAACGAGGTCTGATAATCAGATGTCGAATGAATTGTAGCAATTTTCAATACAGTAGACAACATCCAACCAAACCACTGGTTTGGTTTCTCCCCCTACTCAAATGTTGGATGTACACAGTGTGAAATCGACAAACTTGAAGGCCACCCAACATCCTGATAGAAAGAAGAAACAGTGAAAGAACGGTAAGGGGGATAAGAAGCCCACCAATAATGTTGGCGGGGGCAACACAGAAAAGAAGAAGTTGAAGTATCCTTGTAATATTTTCACAGAAGACCACCTGACTCACTAGTGCTCTCGGCTTGTGGAGGCCCAGAAGTTATTGGCACAGCTGTAACCTGTCATGTTAACGAACCCATTTCCACATGGGAAAAATTTAACTCAAGCCTCTTCGAGCATGGAAGCGGGAAGTCAAGGAACCCCTCCATCTTCGAGTAATCCTTCATCTGCAAATGTGTACATGATGAAAGGTAGCATTGACATAACAACTAGTACACACGACTACAGAATGCCAAACACCTATGAGAAAGGTAAACAAGCCGAAAACACATCTCTTCCTCTCCAGATTAAGAAGACATTGGGAAAAGCAATGACATGTATCCCCAAAGGTGCATTCAAGAAATATTCCCACAAACCAAACTCAAGGGCCGCCCAAAACTACTTTGTGGTGGAGGATTTGTCTCAAACCCCTTGTTAAAACATATTTTAAATTTTTTAATCTCAAGACTAAAGCCTTCCTTTTTCGGTTTCGGATTTTCAAGAAGCATAACCCTCACTTTCATTTCCAAAAGGCCAGTACCGAAATCTCGACAAATTTTATTCTAATAATAATAAAAAGAAAAAAAACAGACTAATAAAAAAGGGTTTTTCGAGACTCGGGGTTTATTAAGAACATAGGTTTTAATACATATCGAATCGTGAAATCCTGATCCCTGATTTCCCGAAAAGTTGAAGTGAATAATTATTAAAAGTAAATTAGTCGTATCGCTATTTCGGAAATCGGGATGCAGCGATAACATACCTCTTGTCAACTCGATCCCCGAAATCCCGAAACACAAAATACCAACTCAAAATCTGTGTTAGTCTAAATTAATTCTGTTTTGGAGGTTAGTCCTTAATCCTGATTAATTAATTCACTAAAACAAAAATTCACGCCTTAAGTTAATGATTTCTCAATTTCGGAAATCAGGATTCATCAATGACATACTTCTTGTCAACACGATCCCCGAAATCCTGAAACGCTTAATACCGATCAATTATTTTGCTAAAATGAATTTAAGTCCTAATTTAATCTTGTCGTAATTTCATGATTTTAGAAATCGAGATTCATCGATGACATACTTCCTGTCAACATGATCCCTGAAATCCTGAAACACGAAATCTTGACTCTTAATCTGTGATTAGTCTAAATTAACTCTATTTTGAAAGCATGATTAATGAAAATCAATTTTTTTAGGTTTTGTTCAAGTTTCGGTTTCCAATTGAATGAAATGTTCCGAATTTTGAATTTAAAAGCACCAAAATGCGGCCACTTAAATAAAGAAAACTGGTGATATGTGACACTAATGTGTATCTTAGTAAATATCTACTTCATTAAATATATTGAATTCTTGTCAGCCGCGTTAGTCCCTTCATCATTAAATGAATTAAAAGAGAGTTTGAAGGTCTGTGTTTCGCAACATATCTTGTTTCATACTATCAAGTGTAAGACGCATTCAGCCGATCTCATACACTCCTTCTCTGTGACAGGTTTTCCATCTAACTTAAAGTCATGGCACCAAAGAAAGCACCAAAGAAGAGTGAAGATACGCAAGAAGGAGATATCATATCTAACACTACTCCACATGCTATCGACTCAATTAAATCTTGGACACAAATCTCTGAATTCCTGGAATACGAAATCAAGAATTCTCCTACTGATTCTGAGAATCACTTACGGGATGTAGCAGAATCACAGCTTCATAAGATCGTGGTGCACCCTCAGCTTATGGCGCACAACGACATGATCAAATGGGCCTTGGAAAAGATTGATATTCCGACAAGGAGCATTTTAAATGATCAAGGGGTCATTGTAGGCTCATTTAGGCCAGAACATATAAAAGTAATGTATAAGCTCTCACCAAATCCTAAGTACACTTTTAATGTCGAGTTTTTAGCTGAATTTCAAAGGAAAGAGTATACTGAGGCAGACCGAACTTATCCTAATTTAATTAGAGAATGGTGGAGATGTCCATCAAAGTTTAGGGCCGATACCTGTGGGGTTTATGCCACAGCATCTTTGAATGAATACATGGTCTATGTAGCCATTATGCTATGTAGACTTTTTGGGAAAAAGGATCCCTGCCATTTTCCTGCAGAATGGGTGCCCTTTTTAGAAGAAGCTTCAGAAGGATACACTTTCAACTAGAGTAAGATTTTGTATAATAACCTAGCACAAGAAGTTTAAAATTACAGAGTTACAAAATCTAAAGGTCAACCAGTGGTCTTTTATATGTCAACGGACATCATGGATGTGATTTGCTTTGTGACTCCATTTCCCCTGATGAATTGGAGTTGGAACATAACTTGCCCCGAGCCCATCCATGAATACCAATCTACACTTTGGGAAGAAAACGCTAAGGATTCATTTTACAAAATTTGTCATTTCGTAATAATTCCAATGCATAAAATGTTTTATGGCTGTGAACCCCCTCGCATTCCTGGGGAAGTCTCAGAAAATCTCAAAGTAATAGCTGACTGGTTTGTTGAAGAAAACTTCTCTTACATTAGGGTTTATGGGTACTCAATTCCCCCTCACACACTTCCGAAATTCCTCCCAGACAGACTGGTATTGAGGGAGGTAGCATATCAAATAGTGAAAGATGGTATTGGGATAGAGCTAAAGGTATCTCAAAAGAAATCCTGGCCAATCTTCCCTGTGTATGTCGGGAAATTTTCATTACTAAACCTTGGCCATTCTAAAGTGGAAGCCAAGGCATTAGAGGAGATAAAACTGGTAGATATTGAGCACAGAAATCATGACCCTTATCAATTAGTAAGCAGACATTTGATGCACTATAATTTGAAAGCTTATGAACATGAACAATCTTTTTATGATGATATATTCAAGGAGGTTAGAACTTATGAAGAGGTACTGAACAAGGTACGGGCCTTATCAACTGACTTGCAGAATGGTTTTATATCCTTCCAAAGTCACAGGTGAAGTTGTTTGCCAAAAGTTTTGCAAGGTGAATCCACAACTCCTCCTCCAAAGAAGGAAGGGCCTCCCCCAGGATTTGAAACAGATATACAGGAAAAAGATAATATAAAGGGAAAAATGAAGGATATTGAAATGCCTTCACAGGAAACAAGAGTCCCTCAGACAGAAAAATCAGAGATAGGGAAAGGAAAGGAGTTGGAAACACCCTCAGAAACCCCTGAGAATTTTTTGAAAAAAGAAGGAGGAACAACATCGACAACACTCAGAAGTCCCATTACTTCCTTGACTCCATTGCAGTCTACTTATGGAAACCCCCACGAGGGAGCTCTATACGTAAGTGATCTTTAGCCTATTTCTAGAGATAAGATTCCTCCTTCCAATTATTTTTTCAGTAAGAAGAGAAAGGCTATCCTAAAACAGGAAATGCATCCTAGAGGAGATATGATGATTAAAAAGCACAAAATCATTATAGATGGACAAAAACTTAAAGAAGGAGAATTTGCTATAGAGATAGCAGGCACAATGGGAGCCTTAGCATCGGCGAATTTATACTCTATGGGTAGTTTGACAACTATGTTGGAGCAGAAAGAACAGATGATAGCTCAACTACAGGATAAATTAAAGGAGACTGAAAGAAATATCAGTTGGGGGATAAAAAAGGGTCTAGAACGAGCTAGATTGAATGACATTCAAGAGATTCAGACACTAAAACCAAGCTTAGAGGAAGCAAATCAGAAAATACAGGTCACTCAGGCATAGGTCCTAAAGCAAGAAGAAACAAATAAGCAATTACAAGATATGATTAGTTCCATTTCAAATCAAGTGGTAGAGCTTGGAATTTTCCAGGCCCAGGTATTGGGAACACATTTGAAGATAGAAGAGGAACAAGAGGGAGTGTTTTTAAATATGGAATTTATCTAGAATTACTTTCAGGAAACAAGTAAAGCTTTGGAGAACATTCTCCTGAAAGAAAGAGAAGTGAAAATGTCCAAGACGAATTTCCAAAAAGTAGTAGGAGGAGGTCGAAAAGATTCAAAAACTATCTATTTTAGAGCAGGTTAAAGGAGATGTAATACTCAAGGTGTGGGAGGCAGACCTAGCAGAAAACAAAAGAATAACCAGAGAGGTCAGTGATGATTGTCAAGGAATTTTTGATCTTTTAGAAAAAGTTTCTTTGAACATTGGAAAAAACAACTGTTTGGGATTATTAGGAGAAATTAACATTGTCAAGCACCAGCTAAGATTCAAGGAAGATCTAGAGGAAATGCAGGTGGAGATCCCAAAAATAAAGGTAATCAATGTCACCGAAATCGAAAAATGGATAGTGATGTCGAACTTAAAGTTGCAAACTATTAAGTTCACAAGGAAGATAATTGGAGATCGTCTGCTTGAATTACAGAAAAAGTTCTTCATACTTGAGGCAAAAGATATACCAGAATCTCCCAGAGTTTTGGTGAAGTTTTTGGGAAAATGTATTCGTTGTCTTAAGACAGAAGAAAGAAGTTCGTCAACGGAGACATGAAATATTGTTTTGTATATTTTCATTATTGAAATAACAAAGTAGTTAAAATAGAAATGTAAATGGTTTGACATTGTTCATTCATGTAACCGTTAGTCTTAGGAAGTTAGTTAATCACCAACAGGAAAAATGTTTGGTGATCATGTATAAATATATTTTCACAAGACTGAAATAAGGATTTTTGTTTTGGAGGAGAGTCGATTATATTAAAATTTTTTCCAATCCACTGTGATATAAATAATGCAAACGAGATTCAGAATTCTATCAACTTGAAGCTATGTGTTCTTTAACCCTGTTTACAATATATTTCTATGTTTCTCTTTCAATGTCTTTCTAATGACTGGTCAACTATAAGCTTATTTCATACATTTTTTGAAGTCTGAATTGATTTGGTTATTAAATTATTTACATCTTTTCCTCTGAAATTGCTATCAGTAATTTTAAGACCTGTAGATCATTTGAATGATAATATTTAACACTTCATTAGAAATCTCGTTTTCCTCTTTACTTCCTGTTACAATATGAGATTCTTTCGTGATTAAACCCTCATATTTTTTCAACAGTATTTCTTTGTTATTTTATTATTCTCAAAATTGTTTCAAGTCCAGGAAACGGCCTCAACTGTTATTATGTTATTATTTTGAATTTCAAAACTATTTTTCCTATTTTCATCCCTTAAAACTTGAAGCAACAATTTATCAAATTCTTTCAAATTTAAATAAAATTTTACTCTCCATGACTGTCCCAAATAATAGACAGCCCAACATAGAACCTAGCCTCCAAGATCAAACTAGCATTGCTTTAAACCTTTTTAATACTATTCTGTAAACAACAACTAACCAGGTTGAATTAGAACGTTCATGGGCTGCTATTGAGAGAGATATCATCATACAAGAACAACGGGAAGCTAGACAGAGGCAATTGAGAAACTGATTCTGATTTACCCTTCTTTTTTATTCTTACCCTTTAATTACCTTTACCTTTACGGATGCCTTGACGGTATACTTTACAGCCTTAAAGTATAAACTCAAGAACAACATCTTTTTGGCGCCGTTGTCGGGGAACGAAGAAACGAAAATTTTCATTGGGAAGAATGACATTGACACTTTCTTTCTTTGATAGTGAACAAAGATAGAAAACTTTCTAAGGCTACCTTTATTTTTCACTTGGCGACTCCACGATAAGTAAACTGGCTATTAGCCGAAAGAACACCAGAAAGAACCTGGACAACAAGTAGACCTCGCCAGTCTCTGATCCGGAAAAGATTTTAAAATCACAAAGATCCCTTAGACAAGTCATTTCACCCATACATACTATTTTTTAGCCTGATTTTACGCAGTTGAACATTTCGGAAACACTTGAGAGATCTGTCTTGCTCCCCCTCTCATACGATATGTTCTCTTTTCCTGAGGTATTTTCCCCAGATTTTCATAAACCTTCTCCTCATACATTCCAAGCTTCAACCTCAAATCTATCAATGGCTACACATGGAAGTGCTGGAGCTGGAGTTGGTGCCCCAGGAGGACCAGCAGGTGGCCAAGCACCACTTCCTGGAATCTTTGCTAAAGTAGCTGCTAGATATGCCCCCCTTGTCCTACCAGTTCCCCTACAGGATCTTCCCGAAAATTATATGAAAATCCTTCCCAAATTTACAGGCAAAGGAGATTTTACCGCTCAAGAGCACATAAACTTTTTTGATCAATTTGTCGACATCCTTGGAATAGAACATGAAGATGTCAATTCTAGACTCCTCATTCAAACTTTTGAAGGACAGGTAAGAACCTGGTTTCAAGCTTTAGCATTCGGATCTCTAAGATCTTACGAAGAGCTTGAAAACACTTTTATCATATAATGGGGGGAGAGGAGACACCACCTCTATTACCTAATTAAATTCAAAGCCCTTAGAAAGAAAAATTTAGAATCAGTTCTAGAATTCACGTAGAGGTTTAACAAGTTGTATAATAAAATCTCGGTCGCGATCAAACCTTCTCAACCCGTAGAAAAGGTGACTTTTGCTAGAGCTTTTGATCCTGATTTCACTCTATTATTGAGAGAAAGGAGATCAGTAGATCTCACAAAAATGAAAGATGATGCTCTAGAAATTGAATCGAACATGATGGCATCAGGGAAATTAAAAGAAAAAATAGAAACCGGGAACAAAGAAAATAGGAAATTCAAAGAACAAGGTGGATCCTCAGGATCGGGGAAATCATCGGGAGATAAAATAGACGAGATGGCTAGGGTAATTAGAGAACTTTCAAATAAGATCTCAAAAATGGAACTAGAGAAATAAAAAAGGGATAATTTTCCTAGGAAGGATTTTAGAAGGAATCCTGATCCTCAGGCCCCACAGAAAATAATAAAAAATGAAGATCAAAAAATTCTAGCCCCCTTCAAAGGTGAAAAATTCATTGGAGAAGAAGACCTAGAAGATTTTGAAGAGTTCGATGAGGATATAAATAATATTGGCGATGATAATAAATCACCTTATTTATCAAGACAAGTTTACAAAAAATCTTTAAATAATGAAATTAGATTGGAAGACGATGTTAGCAACAATACGTCTAAATATTTGACCTATCAAGGTATCGTAGATGATATTATTGCCGAACTTCACGAGAAATATAATTTGAGACCTAGGAACAAGAGTCTTCCAACCACCCCAACAAAAAAGATTTTTCCTAGAGGCGAAACTAATGAAGCAGCTCCAAAGGTTGCTGAGAAAAAAAATGCAAAAACCCAAACCGCTGACACACAGCCTATCAAGTCAAAGTTAGTAGGAACACCCGCTGAGAAAATACAGGATCCTGTGATTGAAACCAAGTTCGCACCACAAAGAAAAGATGAAAAGAAAGGAGTGGAGGCCCCGAACATAGAAAGCGACAAGGCCCTGGGAAATTTTAATCTGGAAAATGAAATAAATAAAATCCCCTATCCCACTTGTTGAGCTGGCTAAAAATCTCATATACAGAAAACAAATTTCCAAGATGATTAGCTTTTCAAAAGACGAAAGTCAGGCTGATGTCATCAACTTAGAAGATGACAAGCCAAACATAGTTTTTGGTCCGCATTTCGAAGGTGCAAGAGACACTGTAGCCCCCTTTTATATCACTTTAACCTTGTTTGATCACCTACTTCATAACCGCATGCTATATTTTGGAGCATCTCACAATGTGATGCCAAAAGCCATTATGGAGAAACTAGGTCTCGAAATCACCAGGTCATATGGAGACTTATATTCATTTGATTCAAGAAAGGTCAAATGCATAGGAATGATTAAAGACCTGGTGGTAGGTCTGGCACAAATACCCGCAAAAGGCATTCTTATGGACGTAGTGGTTGCCGACATCCCTCCAAAGTATGGTATGTTTTTATCTAGATCATGGGGTGCAAAGCTTGGAGGATCTCTCCAGCTTGACATGACATATGCTATGATTCTAGTTTTTGGAGGACAATACACGCATCTTTACAGAGAAACTAGGTTGGCATTCACGATAGGTGATCCAAATAACCCAAATAACCATCATGTATATATTGCCGATCAAGATTTAGGAAATTGTATCTTATCTATTGATGACGATTTTGAGGTAGGTATAAATGAAAGTTGTACAGAAGAAAACTCAGAAAAAAGAAAAAATTTAAAAAAATGTATATAGTACTGGTATATGGAAAATGTTTTCTAACAGTGCTTCATCCTACTTAGGGGCTGGAGCATGGGCACTCCTTGTGGCTCTTGATGATAAATTTGTAATCCCCTTTTCATATAGGCTTCAGTGGAATGTGGACTACACAAATAATGTATGTGAGTATGAAGCCTTAGTGTTAGGGCTAGAAGCTGCCAAGAGAATGAAAATAAAAAACCTCAAAGTCTTTGGTGACGCCGAGCTAATCATTAAACAAGTAAATCGATAGTACCAAGCCAAAGATCCTAGGTTGAGGTCCTATAGGAATTGCGTCTGGGATCTGATCAAAAATTTCTTCTCCTCTGTCAAAGTTCATTTCATTCCTCAAAATGAAAACCAATAGGATGATGCGTTAGCCAAGGCAGCCTCAACTTTCACACCTACCACCATGTTTAAACTAAAGTACCATATACAACTGAGACACCAACCTTCTATATTGAATAACATACAACATTAGCAAGTCTTTGAGGATGATGAACAACTTCGCAAATTTTTGGAATCTATAGACGAGTTTTCCGAAACGCATGCTGACCAAGAAAACCAAAACGATCCTATTTGGATCATGCAGGAAGGGGAGGATCCTCAAGAGTTCTATGATAAAATCACAAATCATCTAATGATTGTTCTTAAAAATAACCAGATCCCCAAGGGTCTGATTCCCTTGGAAAGATTATTCAATCAAGATGATATCCCTTCAAAATCCACTCTACAGCCTCAAACTGAAGAAGTTGAATACTGTGACATAGGTACTAAAGAAAACACTCTGTTGGTGAAGCTATCCAAGTATCTGTCCCCGGAAACCAAAAATAAATACGCAGATTTTCTTAGAAAGTACAAAGATGTTTTTGCTTGGTCATATGAAGAGCTGAGAAGCTATGACACCTTTTTGATCGAACATAAGATACCCCTAAAGCCTGGTGTCAAACCCTTTAGACAAAAACTCAGACAAAGTAATCCTATTTTATTGCCTGTGATCGAAAAGGAAGTCAAAAATCTCTTAGATGAAAAGATAATCATACCACTGGGATACTCAGATTGGGTAGCAAACCTAGTCCCGGTTAAAAAGAAAAATGGGGAAATTACACTGTGTGTCGATTTCAGAAATCTTAATAAGTCATCCCTCAAACATAATTACCCCCTACCCAAAATGGATCATGTTTTAGAAAAAGTGGTTGGGTAAAATAGGATGTCAATGATCGACAGATTTTCCGGGTATAATCAAATCGTTTTCTGTGAACACGATAAAGAAAAGACAGCCTTTACCACCCCTTGGGGTACATTTATGTATGATAAGATGCCTTTTGGTTTGATGAATGTAGGTTCTACTTTCCAACGGGCTATGGATATCGCTTTCATTGGTGAAAGAGACAAACTTTTGGTTATCTATCTTGATGATCTAACCATTTTTTCTAAATCTGATGTAGATCATCTTATATATCTCAAGCAGACGTTTGAAAAATGCTGCAAATTTGGTTTGTCTTTAAACCCCAAAAAGTCTCACTTCGCTATGCAAGAAGGTAAACTTTTGGTCCATATTGTGTCTCAAGATGGAATTAGAATTGACCCTAAAAGAATTGAAGCTATAGACACAATAAATATTCCTAGGAATGTAAAAGAAATTCAGTCATTTTTAGGAAAAATAAATTTTTTGAGGAGATTTATTCCAAACTTTGCTGAAATTGTGAAATTGATCACAGATATGCTAAAGAAAAACAGCGAAGTAAAATGGACAGTGGAGGCCAAAGCATCATTTTCCCGCATCAAGAAGGTTATAAGCGAGGCACCCGTACTAGCAAGCCCTGATTGTCTAAAGGATTTTCTTATTTTCTCATTCGCCTCTAAACACACACTCGTCGCGGTTCTCCTCCAAAAAAATGAAGAAGGTTTCGAGCAACCGATAGCCTTTTTCAGCAAAAGTCTAAGAGACGTCGAACTTAGATATAATATAATGGAAAAACAAGCATATGCTATGGCGAAGGCATTAAAGGCTTTTAGAACCTATGTGTTGCATTCTAAGGTGATTGCGTACGTACCCACTAGCTTCGTAAAAGATATTTTGGTTCAGTCCAACAATGATGGTAAAAGAGGACGGTGGTTGGCCAAAATTCAATAATTTGATTTGGAGATTAAACCAACGAAACTAGTGAAGGGACAAGGTTTAGCTAAACTCTTAGATGAATCAAATTTCAGAGCTCTCAGGATAAATGGCTTACAGAGAAGTGAAGAATGTGTGGACATTAACGAACTCGATGAACAAATAGCTGAAACCAGAATTGTAGAGAAGTTTTCTTTATCAGATTGGTACAAAGACATAGTGTCCTACCTGTTGACCTTGAAGTGCCCAAGTGACTTGACCTCATCTAAATCCAGAACACTAAAGCTCCATGTGGTCAACTACTATATAGCTGAAAAAAAATTGTATTGGAAAGACCCTCTTGGCTTCTTATTGGTTTGTTTGGTAGAATCAGAAACAGAAAAGGTCATAAGCCAATTTCACAAAGGAGTATGTGGAGAACACCACGCCTGGAGGGAAACGGCTTATAAGATCCTCAGGGTAGGGTATTATTGGCCAAAACTTTTCTTGGACATCAACGCCAAGGTCCGAGCTTGCAACCCTTGCCAATTCTTCGCAGGTAAGCATAAGCTCCCAGTGATGTCGTTGGTTCCAGTCAAAATGGAATCTCCTTTTCAGCAATGGGGATTATATTTCATAGGCAAAATTAATCCTCATTCTAGCGCTCAACATAGATGGATCCTGACTGCAACAGATAACTTCACCAAATGGGTGGAGGCTATCCCAACTAGAAAGGCTACAAATTCGGTGGTAATAGATTTTTTAGAAGAGAATATTTTATATAGATTCGGATGCCCCCGAAAGATAGTCATAGATAATTCTCAGGCCTTTAAATCTATGGCTATGGTCAGTTTCTGCCAAAAATACAATATTGTGCTTGGTCATTCCATTGTGTATTACCCCCATGGAAATGGGTTGGCTAAGTCTTCAAACAAGATCTTAATCAATATAATTAAGAAAGTGTTGAGCGAAAACAAGAAATCCTGGCATGTGCATTTAAAATACGCTCTATGGGCAAATCGGATAGGCACAAAAAAGTCTATCGGCACTTCTCCTTTCCAAATGGTATACGGGATAGATGTAGTGTTACCTATAAATCTAGCACTTCCTGTAATGAAACTTTGGCAAGATGAGAAGGAAGAACCAAATCCTATCACAAGAAGGATAAATCAGTTGATTGAAGTCCAACAACATAGGTCCAAAGTGGATGAAAGGTTGCAGAAATACCAGGACGACATGAAATCATTATTCGATCGTAAAGCCAAAGATAGGGATTTTCTCCCCGAAGATTTGGTTTTAAAATGGGATGCTAGGAAGGAAGACTCGGCGAAACATGGTAAATTCGATCACATTTGGTACGAATCGTTCAAGGTTGCATCTCCTGAAGGAAAAAAAAAAATTCTGTTAGAAAATTTGGACGGTAAAACCATGAACGCCCCAGTCAATGGACGTTATTTAAAACACTATATGGAATAGTTGATGTCCAGAATTCCCACTGTATATACCAGTTTGTTGATTCTTTTTATTTCATATTCTTTAAAAGCCCTGATACTATTTGTATTGTTCCCTTACAGGATTCTGGCTGACAGCTTGACAAGTGAAAGTAGCAAACAGACAGCCTTATAGCGGAAGATAAATTCACCGAAATAGGTGATAGATAAGATTTTTCATTATTTCAAAAGAGAACGAAAATGGTAAGGCAAAGGTGTGAATTCCGGAAAAGTCTATTTTTTCAAACAAAGGTTTTTTATAAAAAAGTGCAGTGATTGTCTCATAAGTGTGATAGGTCACTAAAAGAATGTTTTCAAAATCTAGGCCCTAAGAGTTTCACCTAGAATAAGATCAAAGGTAATTAAAATAAACAAAAAGAGAAAAGCATTACTAAGAAAGAGTTCCAGGAGTTGGGTTTAATTCATGACCCCCGTTTTCATTTCCCAAGTCTTTTCTCCATCACCCCTTTTCTACCCTCGGTTTTGCTTTCATAAAAGACCAAATATCTTTCCGGTTTTCCCACAGAGGGAGAAGAGATTATGTATTAGCTCTAGAAGTTGAAAAACAGTTCTTAAAAAGTAGACCAGTCCTCATAACTCCTCACTCTCCGACTAAACAGGTTATGCTTAGGCTGATCCTAGGTTTCTTAATAGTTTTCTAAGGATTTAGGCTTGCTCAAAGGAAGACCCCTGGAATTAATCTTCCCCTTTTTCCCTGTGGACTAAGGTGCTTTGAAAGTTAAAAAAGGGTTGGTCCAGGGTAATCAAAGCAATTTGACAGACCTACATTGCAAATTTTACATAGATACCATCCCTGGTATACTTACTACCACTGATTGCCCCCACTTCGCATTCAAAAAGTAAAATATAAGACAGATAACTTCACTGGGGTACTGAATAGGCTCGCTGGTAGTGAAGCAATATCTGAGGTTAAATGCATAATTATGATTCGAAGTGATGAAAGGAAATAAAGTAAAATATAAGATAGATAACTTCACTGTGGTACTGAACAGGCTCACTGGCAATGAAGCGATATCTTAGGTTAAATGCATAATTATGATTCGAAGTGGTGAAAGGAAATTCAGTAAAAAGGGACAAATAACTTCACCGGGGTACTGAACAGGCTCGCTGGCAGTGAAGCAATATCTGAGGTATCTGTAAGGCTGTCATACATAATTTTCACTCTACCCTGGTTACTAGCCTTTTCGAAACCGGATCTGCATCCCAAGTCCAGACAGGGCTCCCCAATTAAAAATATGAATTTTGATTTGTTTGATGTAAGCCAAAAACCACAAAATCTGTTGGGTTTCCTAGGATTGTTTTGATCATCTTAACACTAACTTAATTTCAGTAACGAGAAAAAGAAGATCATGAATGGGACTACAGCTGAGTTTACAACAAATGAGAGTTTTGAAAATATTTTCAGAAGTAAGGATGAAATATCTTTTTCCTCTATGTCCCCTTCATTAGCATTTTCTGCAGAGATAATCCCTTGACTCCATTAACCTAATAAAGGCACTAAGTCTACACCTTCTCCTCATCCCACAGGGAGACGATGTCCCCAATTGGAGCCTATGTTAAAACATATTTTAAATTTTTTAATCTCAAGACTAAAGCCTTCCTTTTTCGGGTTTCCGCTTTTCAAGGAGCATAACCCTCACTTTCATTTCCAAAACGCCGGTACCGAAATCCCGACAAATTTTATTCTAATAATAATAAAAAACAAAAAATCAGACTAATAAAAAAGGGGTTTTCGGGACTCGGAGTTTATTAAGAACATAGGTTTTAATACATATCGAATCGCGAAATCCCGATCCCTGATTTCCCAAAAAGTTGAAGTAAATAATTATTAAAAGTAAATTAGTCGTATCTCTATTTCGAAAATCGGGATGCAGCGATAACATACCTCTTGTCAAATCGATCCCCGAAATCCCGAAACACAAAATCCCGACTCAAAATCTGTGTTAGTCTAAATTAATTCTGTTTTGGAGGTCAGTCCTTAATCCTGATTAATTAATTCACTAAAATGAAAATTCATGGCTTAAGTTAATGATTTCTCAATTTCAAAAATCAGGATTCATTGATGACATACTTCCTGTCAACACGATCCCCGAAATCACGAAACGCTTAATACCGATCAATTATTTTTCTAAACTGAATTTAAGTCCTAATTTAATCTTGTCGTAATTTCACGATTTCGGAAATAGGGATTCATCGATGACATACTTCCTGTCAACACGATCCCTGAAATCTCGAAACACGAAATGTTGACTCTTAATTTGTGATTGGTCTAAATTAACTCTATTTTGAAAGCATGATTAATGACAATCAATTTTTTTAGGTTTTGTTCACGTTTTGGTTTTCAATTGAATGAAATGTTCCGAATTTTGAATTCAAAAGCGCCAAAATGTGGCCACTTAAATAAAGAAAACTGGTGATATGTGACACTAATGCGTATCTTAGTAAATATCTACTGCATTAAATATATTGAATTCTTGTCAGTCGCATCAGTCCCTTCATCATTAAATGAATTAAAAGAGAGTTTGAAGGTCTGTGTTTTGCAACATATTTTGTTTCATACTATCAAGTGTAAGACGCATTCAGCCGAGCTCATACACTCCTTCTCAGTGACAGGTTTTCCATCTAACTTAAAGTCATGGAACCAAAGAAAGAACCAAAGAAGAGTGAAGATACGCAGGAAGGAGATATCATATCTGACACTACGCCACATGCTATCGACTCAATTAAATCTTGGACACAAATCTATGAATTCCTGGAATACGAAATCAAGAATTCTCCTACTGATTCCGAGAATCACTTCTGGGATGTAGCAAAATCAGAGCTTCATAAGATTGTGGTGCACCCTCGGCTTATGGCGCACAATGACATGATCAAATGGGCCTTGGAAAAGATTGATATTTCGACGAGGAGCATTTTAAATGATCAAGGGGTCGTTGTAGGCTCATTCAGGCCAGAACATATACAAGTAATGTATAAGCTCTCACCAAATCCTAAGTACACTTTTAATGCCCAGTTTTTAGCTGAATTTCAAAGAAAAGAGTGTACTGAGGCAGACCGAACTTATCCTGATTTAATTAGAGAATGGTGGAGATTTCCATCAAAGTTTAGGGCAGATACCCATGGGGTTTATGCCACGACATCTTTGAACGAATACATGGTCTATGTAGCCATTATGCTATGTAGACTTTTCGGGAAAAAGAATCCTTGCCATTTTCCTGCAGAATGGATGCCCTTTTTAGAAGAAGCTTTAGAAGGATACACTTTCAACTGGAGTAAGATTTTGTCTGATAACCTAGCACAAGAAGTTTCAAATTATAGATTTGCAAAATCTAAAGGTCAACTAGTGGCCTTTTATATGTCAGCGTACATCATGGATGTGATTTTCTTTGTGACTCCATTTCCCCTGATGAATTGGAGTTGGAACATAACTTTCCCTGAGCCCATCCATGAATATCATTCTGCACTTTGGGAAGAAAATGCTAAGGATGCATTTTACGAAATTTGTCATTTCGTAATAATTCCAATGCATAAAAATTTTTATGGCTATGAACCCCCTCGCATTCATGAGGCAATCTCAGAAAATATCAAAGCAATAGTTGACTGGTTTGTTGAAGAAAACTTCTCTTACATTAGGGTTTATGGGTGCTCAATTCCCCCTCATGCACTTCTGAAATTCCTCTTGGACAAACTGGTATTGAGGGAGGTAGCATATCAAATAGTGAAAGGTGGTATTGGGATAGAGCTAAAGGTAGCTCAAAAGAAATCTTGGCCAATCTTCCCTGTGTATGTCGATAAATTTTCATTACTAAACCTTGGCCATTCTAAAGTGGAAGCCGAGGCATTAAAGGAGATAAAACTGGTAGATATTGAGCACAGAAAGCATGACCCTTATCAATTAGTAAGCAGACATTTGATGCACTGTAAATTGAAAGCTTATGAACATAAACAATATTTTTATGATGATATATTCAAGGAGGTTAAAACTTATGAAGAGGTATTGAACAAGGTATGGGCCTTATCACCTGAATTGCGGACTGGTTTTATATCCTTCCAAAGTCACAGGCGAAGTTGTTTTCTAAAAATTTTGCAAGGTGAATCCATGACTCCTCCTCCAGAGCAGGAAGGGCCTCCCCCAGGCTTTGAAACATATGCACAGGAAAAAGCTAATACAAAGGGAAAAATGAAGGAGAGTGAAATTCCTTCACAGGAAATAGGAGTCCCTCAGACAGAAAAATTAGAGACAGGGAAAGGAAATGAGTTGGAAACACCCTCAGAAACCCGTGAGAATTTTCTGAAAAAAGTAGGAGGAACAGCATCGACAGCACTCAAAAGTCCCATTACTTCCTTGACTCCATTGCAGTCTACTTATGGAAACCCCCACAAGGGAGCTCTATACGTAAGTGATCTTGAGCCTATTTCTAGAGATGAGATTCCTCCTTCCAATTACTTTTTCAGTAAGAAGAGAAAGGCTATCCTAAAATAGGAAATGCATCCTAGAGGAGATATGATGATTAAAAAGCACAAAATCATTATAGATGGAAAAAAACTTAAAGAAGGAGAATTCGCTACAGAGATAGTAGGCACAATGTGAGCCTTAGCATCGGTGAATTTATACTCTATGGGTAGTTTGACAACTATGTTGGAGTAGAAAGAACAGATGATAGCTCAGCTACAAGATAAGTTAAAGGAGACTGAAAGAAATATCAGTTGAGATTGAATGACATTCAACAGATGCAGACACTAAAAACAAGCTTAGAGGAAGCAAATCAGAAAATACAGGTCACTTAGGCACAAGTCCTAAAGCAAGAATAAACAAATAAACAATTACAAGATATGATTAGTTCCATTTCAAATCAAGTGGTAGAGCTTGAAATTTTCCAGGCCCAGGTATTGGGAATACATTTGAAGATAGAAGAGGAACAACAAGGAGTGTTTTTAAATCTGAAATTTATTCAGAATTACTTTCACGAAACAAGTAAAGCTTTAGAGAACATTCTCCTGAAAGAAAGAGAAGTGAAAATAGCCAGGACGACTTTCCAAAAAGCAGTGGCCCTTTCAACAAAGGAGGAGCTCAAAAAGATTCAAAAACTATATGTTTCATAGTAGGTTAAAGAAGATGTAATACTCAAGGTGTGGGAGGTAGACCTGGCAGAAAACAAAAGAATAACCAGAGAGGTTAATGATGATTGTCAAGGAATTTTTGATCTTTTAGAAAAAGCTTCTTTGAACATTGGAAAAAACAATTGTTCGGGGTTATTAGGAGAAATTAACATTGTTAATCACCAACTAAGATTCAAGGAATATCTAGAAGAAATGCAGGTGGAGATCCCAAAAATAAAGGTAATCAATGTCATCGAAATCGACAGATGGATAGTGATGTCGAACTTAAAGTTGCAAACTATTAAGTTCACAAGGAAGATAATTGAAGATCGTCTTCCCTAATTACAAAAAAAGTTCTTCATATTTGAGGCAAAAGATATACGAGAAGCTCCCAGAGTTTTGGTGAAGTTTTTGGGAAAATGTATTCGTTGTCTAAAGACAAAAGAAGGAAGTTCGTCAACGCAGACATGAAATATTGTTTTGTATATTTTCATTATTGAAATAACAAAGTAGTTAAAATAGAAATGTAAACGGTTTGACATTGTTCATTCATGTAACCGTTAGTCTTAGGAAGTTAGTTAATCACCAACGGGAAAAATGTTTGGTGATCATGTATAAGTATATTTTCACAAGACTGAAAAAAGGCTTTTTACTTTGGAGGAGAGCCGATTGTATTAAAAAGTTTTCCAATCCACTGTGATATAAATAATGCAGACGAGATTCTGAATTATGTCAACTTGAAGCTATGTGTTCTTTAACCTTGTTTACAATATATTTCTATGTTTCTCTTTCAATGTCTTTCTAATGAATGATCAACTATAAGTTTATTTCATACATCTTTTGAAGTCTGAATTGATTTGGTTATTAAATTATTTATAGCTTTTCCTCTAAAATTGCTATCAGTAATTTTAAGACCTGTAGATCATTTGAACGATAATATTTAACACTTCATTAGAAATCTTGTTTTCCTCTTTACTTCCTGTTACAATATGAGATTATTTCGTGATTAAAGCCTCA
>JASDQU010213673.1:1557-12882 GCA_032191745.1 Picea mariana | reverse complement strand
GGTTGAGGAGAAATGAATTTTTGAACTTGACAAAGTGAATTGAAGAAGGAAGTACATGTAAGCCCTGAAGATAATTAAAGAAAAGAATTACAAAATAAGAAAGTGTCAGGTCGGCCCTAATGTTAAAATGAAGTGACATAAATGGTATAAATAAACATCATTATACATTCATTTCGATACAAGTTGAATTTCAGAGGAAATAAGAAGTAAAAGAAGGCCGGATTTCAAGGGAGGATGAAGTCTTTTGGTAATGTGTTCTAAGGTATGTTATTTTAGGGCCATCTTACCATTTTTTCTACAATTTTTTTTTCTACAACGATTCAAATGGTGAAATCGCTATGGTATTGAGAAGACATATCAAGGTACCTCTGGTAAAAATTTCATCTCTTGATTCACTCTAATTATGGAGATACACTCTGTGGAAGATAGGGTTTGTGACCAGTCTTGAAGTTAGTCAATAAACAGGTGTTCCGGGTAAAACAGACATAACTTCTTTATATAGAATCCAAATAAAGTGGGACAACTTCCATTGGAAAGAGTACGGACTGTAGTTTCTTTTGTGCGAGTTTCAGAATTGGATGTTAAATATTGAGCGTGGGGCATGCTGTACAAGTTGGGTCTTCTGAATAGATCAGAATTGAATAAAGTCTACCATTCTTTCTATAACCTTTTTTTGGGGAGGATTCAAGGAGTGAAAATTGGAGGAGTTTCAAAGAATACATTGAGTAATATAATCTACAGGATTAGAGTAGTCCAAGAATTGTAGAAAATGAAGAAGTCTCAAGAAGCATTATCAGGTTCTATGTGATGATTGGTTGATGGTGATGATTTAATGTAAAGTTTTATTATATCTCATATATTCTTGGGTGGAAGGAAGGGGAAAGGATGGAGAGTTCAACTCTCTCTTGATATTGGAGGATTGTATCTTCCTCTCGCAGGTTTACCCCTCCCTCTACATTTGGAATCTGTATCTACCTTTGGAAGTCATTACTTCCCTTGAACAAAAACTATTGATTATTTCTCATATATTGTGCATGGTGTATTGTGGTGTATTGGTGTAACTCTTATACTATTGTTCATTGCTCATTGGATATAATTGAATGGTTTAATTATAAGTTGAAAAAGGTTTTTTAATTGTACTTGATATTGATTCACCCCCCTCTCAGTATCAACAATATTCTTCATCAAGTATGTGTTCCTCGGTTACAACTGGAAACACTCCATACTTGTAACATCCCCGACCACTCAAGCTGGACCATGCTACTGTAGAAAAACACTTTTATTTTCTGCTGAACATTATGTAACATACCCAACATCCAACTAAGCTATGCCACATAAATTTTTCGAACTGCATGTATGCATGAACTAAGTACAAAAAATATGTATGCATGTCCCTAACTTGACACTTATCATGTTGGGAACTACTTTGGCCCACTTGTTCCGAACTTTGGAACTTAGGATAAAATAATTATCCATACTTTATACTTTAAGAAATCTTAATATAATATTCCTTTTTGGCTTAAGCTCCATAGCTTATCCCTTTTCCTTAACTTTTAACTCCCCCCTTTCTCTAACTAGTGGAGTTTAGTCCCCCATACTCTTTTATCATGGTCGATCTATGCACAACGATGTTTTCTTCAATAACACCATTTAAGAAGATTGTTTTCACATCCATCTGCAAGAGCTATTATGTTTTTGATAGAAGTGTATCTGGAAACAGGAGAAAACATATCTTCATAATAAATTCCTTCCTTTTGGGAAAATCCACGAGCTACAAATCTTTCTTTGTGTTTTTCAATACTGCAATCTGCAGCATGGTTTATCTTGTATAGCCATTTGGAAGATACCACAACTTTGTTCTTTGGTTTGAGAACTGTTTCCCATGCATAATTCTTTATAATGGGCTTGTATTCATTTGTCATGGCATCCACCCATTCTTTTTTCTGAATGGATTCTTCAAAGCAAGTAGGTTCTTTCTCTATGATATCACACAACAAAGCCATATAACTAGAGAATGGCTTATGTTTCTTGATTTGTCTCATGGTTCCTTTTGGGGCACCATACTTCTCTTCATATTGAATAAGTGCCCTTTCCCAAGTTGGCTTTCTCTTGTGAGAGATCATCATCTGGGGAGGTTCTTGATATTCTATCATAACATGATCTTCTAGAATCTCATCATCAGGGGTAACTGTAACTTCCCTCACTAGTTTTGCAACTCTGGGAGCTATAGGTTCTTCTTCATATATTTCTTCAAGCTGGCATCTCCTTGATTTCTTGAGTGTTGCATCTTCATCAAAGGTTACATCTCTATTGATCTCAATATGATGGTAACCTAGTATGTAAATTCTGAATTCCTTAGAGACATCATAGTTTAAAACAAATATTTCCTTCTTTCTTGAAGGGTCCAACTTAGTTCTCCTTTCCTTTGAAATGTGTACAAACACTGGACAACCAAATATCTTGAGATGGCTTACTTCTAGATTCTTTCCGAAGAACATTTATTTGGGGGTTTTGAATCCAAGTGCACTATGGGATAATATGTTTTAGACATACACTATTGTTCTTGCTTCTTCGGCCCATAAGTGCATTGGAAGATCTTGATCGTGGATCATAATATTCACTGCTTCCATTATAGTTCTATTCTTTCATTCTGCTACACCATTTTGTTGAGGATTGTAGGGAGTGCTGAGCTCCCTCTTAATCTCGACATCTCTACAAAAGATTAGAAATTATTTTGAGGTGTATTCTCCTCCATTATCTAATCTGAGTATCTTGATTTTTCTTTCTGGAAGATTTTCTATCAAGGCTTTGAATTCTATGAACTTTCCAAATACTTCATCTTTTGACTTCAAGAAGTAAACTCAAGTCTTGCGAGAATAATCATCAATAAATGACACATAGTATGCATACCCACTAAGAGAGGTCGATGGCATTGAGACACATACATCTGAGTGGATGAGCTCCAAGATTCCTTCTACTTTATTGTCGCTCTTTGGGGAAGGATTTTTTATGTTCTTTCCTTATGCACATCCCTTGCACACACCTTCATGATCAACCTTGAATTATGGTAGACCTGTAACTACCTTTCTTACATATCGTAAGGATTTGTAGTTGGTGTGAGATAGTATTCAATTCCAAATTTCACATGGACTCTCAGTGAAGTGAGTCAAGGTTGCATCTAAGTGACCTTTTAATTTATACAATCCACCTTCTTCTGTTCCAATGACAATTGCATCTTCTATGATTTTTCCTTTAGGCCACATGAGAACTTCACTATCTATGAATGCAACTTTGAAGCCTTTCTTATCTAAAGTTGGGATAGAAAGTAAGTTCTTTGTCAAACCTGGTACATCTAGTACATCCTTCATTTTCATTGGGGTCCCTCAATCAATTTTGTAGGTGGATTCTCCCACTCCTTTGATAGGGTACTGGTAATCATCTCCAAGTGTAACTTTCTAGGGAAAGTTATTTTCTATAAGGCTAGAGAGAATGTCTCTCTGACCTGTCATGTGCTTAGAAGAACCATTGTTTATGAGCCAAGTATCCTCTCCAGGTGTCACAGATCCTGAGAGGGGAGAGAATAAAACGTAATCTTCAATCTTTTCTTTAATCATCTTTGTGGGTGGCTCATCATATTCAACTACATGGGCATGGTATCTTTTGTTATTTCTTATCTTGTATCCTTCCCTTCTAGAAGGACAATTCTTATCAATGTATCCCAACTTATCACAATGATAGCATTGATAGAAATATTTTTCTCTTCTTTGACCTTTCCAGAATTTCTAGAATCTCCTTAGAGGGTGAGATTCTTTATGGAAATGGGTGAATCTCTTTGGGGAGTGGGATTCATTATATAGGTGGGTCTCTTTCTGGATGTGAGACCTTTTCTTTCCTCCTTTAGAATGAGAAGCTAGGGCTTGATATTCATCCCTTAATAATATTTCTTCTTGGTTGGATACTCTTTCTTCTTCTTGAACACATTCTTCCCAAAGACTGTCAAATTGGAGTTTCTCCTTCCTTGCACAAATAGTTTGGATGAAGGAATCCAAAGGTCTTGTGAGGCCATTAAGGGATATCATTATGATTTCATCTTCATCTAGGTTGTCTCCAATTTCTTCTAGTTGTTCCTTGAATTAAGAAACCATAGAGAAATAGTCATGAACGGTTTCTCCTTTCTGCATCTTTGTATTCTTGAGTTGGGTTCTTAGATTCATCTTTCGGTTGATATTCCTTCCTTCATACATTTTGGTTAGGGAATCAAAAATTTCTTTTGGATTATTCTTAGAAGACACTTTAGGGATCAAGTGATCTTTAATAGAGTCTGCAATGATTCTTTTGGCCCTAACCATATCCTTCTAGTACTTTGCTTTGGTTGTAGCTTCTTCGGGTTCTGATACATTTTCCTTTATGAATTTCTCAAGGTCATTTTCTTCAAGAATGAGTGCAATCCTATATTTCCAGGAACATAAGTTTTCCACACCTTCTAACTTTTCAACAAGATTTATGCTTGCAGACGTCTTGGCCTGGAGCTGGGAAAATCACCAAAAAATGAAAGTGCTTAGAAATTAAATATGAACTTACGAGGAGGTGTGTTGAGCTAAGGAGAGTAGGCTGGTGAAATCTATTTTCAGAAAGTCCAAATTTTACTTCTTGAACCTGAGCCTACACAAATATGGACTAATACTTCTGGTACTAGTTTGTGTTTCCTGGTACCAACAAAAACTAGGGTTTCACTTTTTGGAGGCTCTAGCCACTGAAAAGGTGCTCTCAAGTTGTGAATGATTTCACTAGGATAGGGCACACTTCCCTGTATGGTGTTTAGTTTGAAATTATCTTTCAATAAAAATCCTTAATTTTCTTGTATGACAACACTGACGTTTTTGGTTACCCAGTGAAAGATGCTCTACTGAGTTTAGCTCTAATACCATGTTAAATTTATATATGATACTAAGTTCATTTCAATTTTCTATACAATAATAGCACAAGCATGATCACTGAGAGAAACACAATCACAAGGTACACAACATTTTATCCTGGGAAACCCACATGGGGGAGAAAACCAAACAAAAAATTCCTTAATATAGATTGCCAATACAATGCCAAGATAAAATACCAAACACTAGAGAATATCCAAGACTGAGAAATGTGCCTCTCTCTTCTCCTTCTTCTAACTGCAACTTCCTTCAAAATTGTGCACTAGATGAGTGACATGAGTGAGTGAGAGAATGAGGCATCATCCTCCCTTATTTATACTAGCTGGGAGGTGCTAGGGTTGTGTCTCTTCACCAAGTTGGGCTAATTTCTTCAACTAGTGGTTAAAACCACTTTAATTGTCCCTAGAGGTTGACTTCTCAATTAGCATCATATAAAAAAGGTTTGACCAATCCACACAAGGATATTTGGTCATAGATAAGTCCCAACATGATCAATCCATAAAAGGGGATTGATCTATAAGATAATAACTCAATTATAATTAGAATATTCTTCGTAGTTACAATATTTCAATAGAGAGAGGGGGGGGAGGGAGGGAGATAGACATATATGAGAGATAGAAGGGGGGAGAGTAAGGGATATAAGATGAAGAGAGTGAGTGGGGTAGAGAGAGAGATCATGGGGGAACATGAGGGAGAGAGAGGGGAGATAAGAGGGACATAAGGAGAGGGGGGGAAGAGAGAGTCGAGGGAGATGGAGAGAGAAGGGGGAGAGATTTAGTGAGGGATATGGAGAGTGAGTTCGGAGAGAAAGAGAGGAAGATAGAGAGAGAGAGAGAGAGAGAGAGAGAGAGAGAGAGAGAGATAATTTATTTGTGTTAACAGGAACATGCGTCCATTCATGTTTCTAATAACACGTACACATTCTTGTTTCTAATAACACGCATGTGTTATTTGAATTTCATTTTTTTTTAGGTAGGAGTGTCAACTCTAGCATACATGTTTGTTGAGTTGGTTTCCTCAGATTTAGGATTGGGATGACAAACCTAGTGGTTTGGTCTACAAATACATAAAGTCCTCCATTTTTATGAATTCCTCTCCATATCTATGTTTTTGACGTTATTTTTCTATAGGATACACAATTCAATTATCACTAAAACTACAGACACAAATAGAGTTGGTTGTGTAGATTCCAAATATACATTTTTTTAAATTAATAATTTATAGTATTTTTAATCTATTTTTGTCTTGACATATATCAAAATCCCATAATACATACCTCTCTTATTTTTTCTATATTTTTTTGTCGGCTTAATGGGTTATATGTGGCACTAGAGGAGACCGATATCTATGATCTAAAAAAAAAATTGTTTTTATCATGTTAAGACCCTCTTATCCTGTATGAACAAAAGACATTGTAATCTCAGGGATATGTTGACTTTGATAAATTTAAAATATATATAAAATTAATATTATAAATTTCCAAAAAATACGCGGCATAAGAAAAATGATTTCTCTACAAGTATACAAGTTTTTGGAACAAAATTTCATCGTTAAGGTACTCAACACCTGCATGAACAAAAGCATATACCTTATATTTTGTTGGAAAAATAAGATACCATTGTTATAAAAAATAAAATTTGACATAATTATTCACAATTTATATGAATAAAAGTTTTTTATTCGGAAAGCTAATTCAATTTCCTAAGTTTCATCTTGTTTCACCATATTCAAATTCATTGTAAAAGTACCTTGAATAATCCCTCCAAATTAACATGTTTTTTTTCTAGGTTTGCATTGCCACTAATGCATCATGAGAGACTATCATTAGCTTGCTCTCACCCATTAAGGTTTTGGACCCTCTAGAATATTCTTAAAGGTCCACACATGCCTAGCCCACATGTGTGAGTACTAGGGGATGATGCAGGATCCACTCGATACCATGGTGGTCAACATGGTAGGTCAACTTGTGAGAGTTATAACTTTTTCATACAAACTATGATTGAGATGATTTTCTCACCGTAGAAAATATTTCAGTGTGTAGAACAACATCGAGGGTTTTGGAGCTACACTAAAAAACTTTTGACCCAAAAAAGTTCCATTTGATGCCTCAAACTAGATCTAGAAGATTTCAAACCACAAATCACCAAACTAGGACCTTCCCCTAACATGGGCCCTGCAAGCCAATTCCTCCAATTTTTCCACCCAGAAAATACCAAGATAGATGAAAAATTATATAATGATCCATTATGGATTAGGATGGGTGAAAACTCCCAAGGGTGCTTATCTCTTGTTATCTCCACACAAAGTTCATCGAATCTAATGGAATACCTATTAATCACATTTTAAGGATGTTATATGCAATGAATTGGGTGGTTGATTAAATTTTTCTTCATTTGATAGATTAAATATTGTTCATTTTAAGTCAACAAGGTTGGACTTAGAAAGTATTGAAAGATCAAAGATATGAACTATAATACATAATCTCTTGCACTATATTTGTTTAAATATCACCTCCATTGGAATGTAATAGGTCGAAAATTCTTGGGCATGAACTTAATAAAATAATATACTTTCTAGTCTCTCTATATCTTGGTAAACACAATGTTGTTATTTTTACTCTAGTAGGCACACCCCATCTGCATTAATTGGCATCATGGCTTAAGGCTCTTTCCTAAAGTGGTATTGATTTTGATTTGAAGATTTCTAACATTGTGCAGAGTGTGGTGTTGTGGTGGATGAAGATCTAGTGATTGGATATTACTGACAAGATTATTCCAAATCCAAGGCAATTCTAGGAAGAGGAATCGGTTACTATAATGTATAGTAAATTATTAGAATGAGGGTTATCCAGCATATTAGTAGATATGCAACCAAAAGGATTTAGAGAAATTAAGAAAATTAATGGATTGACAAATTGAGATTAATATTAGAAGAGTTGGAGGTGAGACAAACAACATATGTAAATTATGAATGAGAACTTGATGTTGATGCTATAAAAAACAAAATGCACATGAAGAAGCCTGTCAAGAATTATAATTGATAAGAATTTGATGATATTGACTTAATGCTAAAGTATAAAGTTATAATTACTATGATAGTGGCAAGACTAAAACCCTAATTGAATGGAATACTAATATTGAGAGATATTTTGAATTTGAAAATATTGAGAATCCAAGTAGGGTTAGAAGGAAGACACAAAATTAAAAGGTAATGCTGCATTAAGGTGGGAATTGTTACAAAATGATAGAGTGGACAATCAAAGAGATAAGATATGGACATGGAAAAAGATATCTAATAAGATAAAAGAAAAAAATTACCACTTGGTATTAGTAAGCTTTGTGCAGGTATGCTCAAAATTTAAGGTAGAGAGATACATCAATTAGAGAATACACTAAGTATTTTTAGAAGATCTCTAACAGATCGGACCATATCAATTAAGAGTCTAAGTTTCAAAGGGAAACAACGTATGTCAATGGTTTGAAGTTCCAAACCCATGATGAGATGAGTAAACATTACTTCCATAATGTTGATGAAGTGTGTCAGATAATTGTAAAGGTGCAACAAAAACTAAATAGAAAGAAATTAAATACACGAGGAAGAGTTCCTAGAAATAATGGAAGACAGGCTTTAGAATAGATCACACTACCAAAAAATATGTTGAAGTAAATAACAGTCAAGGTTCGACAAAGGTAGAGGAATTGGTAGACTTAGTGAAGGAGGTAGATACCTATATAAATGTGGATTGCAAGGTTATAAAGCATCACAATTCTCATGAAATCGAAATCATGGTCAAAGAAGTAAGGCAAGGCTACATATTACATGTTGACATGAATCATTCATTGTTTGTGACAATGACAATGTTGTTGGAGAACCAAGGAATTGCAATAGGATACAAAGTCAACTTTTATCACCTTCAATTCACCTAGATCTCCTACTTTTCTATCCGACCCATGCATTTGTCCCCTTGGTTATCCCAACTAACAAGTTAACCTTTGGTTATCAAGTCATAATCCCTAGAAAATCCATAGGTGTGATGAACCCAATTCTTCGACAAATGTGATAGAGACCCAACATGAACAAGGAAAAAGTCATAGGTTAAAACAAGTTTTATTGAAGCTAGAGAAGAAGGTTCTTGAAGATCGTTAAGAGAGGAAGACTATTTCCAAACAAAGTGAAAAATCCAAGATAATTGTTGTGTCCTAATCTTAGATGGTGGAAGTATATAAAAATTAAGTTCCTTCAAAGGTAAGTTAGAAGTTGAAATTAAAATTCATTCCTCATCCTAGTGCTTATAGAGTTTCATGGCTACAAAAATACCATCAAGTTACTATGTCAAAACAATGCTTGTTGAATTTTCTAATGAGCAGTTACTAAGACCAATTCATGTGTTATGTAGTTGTTATGGATGCATGCCATGTATTCCTTAGTAGGCCATGGTTGTTTTATAGAAACATTTTCATGATGGCATGAGAAACGCTTATAAGTTTGAACATGATGGGAATTTCAAGTTCATGTTACCTATGAAACAAAAGAATGAAGGAGAAATTAGCATAAAAAACAACAAGATAATATTTTCTTAGAAAATGAGTTTATCAAGAAATAAAAGAAAACAAAGTGTTGCTTAGCCCTTTTACCAAAGAAACATTGTGAAGAAGAAGAAATTGTGTGTGTAAATTAAAAATTTGTTGGATAGATATAAAAAAAAACAATTTTAGATGATTTGCCTATTGGTATACCTTTCATAAGAAGAGTTTCTCATTGAATATATTTGATACATAGATATGAGAAGAATTTCTGATCTAATATACTTATACATAGATAGTCTTCCTAATAAATCATTTTGTAAAATGACTCCTATAGAATGTGAAGAGGTAAGTAAGTAAATGTAAAAATTGTTTAATAAAAGTTTAATTAGAGAAACTTTAAGTCATTGCATTGATCATGCACTTTTGGTGCCAAAGAAAGTGTGAGTAGAAAATGTGCACTAACTCCATGGCCATTAATAAGATCACATTCAAATAGCAATGTCCCTTGTCTCAAATGGATGACCTTATGGACCATTGTTTAAGTCGAGAAATTTACTTTTCTAAAATGGACCAATGATGGGTTGTTTAATGGTTGGTTAATTCTTTTACTTTAACTAAACGCTCTAATATGTTTATGAAGTTAATGAATGAAGTTTTGAAATTTTTTTGAAAAAGTTTTTCAAAAATTTAGTTTTTAAGAAAGTTGGGGAGAAATATTAAGTTTTCCTTAAACCATTTAAGAATTGCAAAATTGGAGAGCATCCATTGCATATGATTCACACATAAAAATATAGAATTGTATTATTTACAATAAACAAAGATACATCAGGCATATATAGTTGGAGTGAGATTCAACTTATTCCACTCTTGGAGAGAGAAGTTGAGAGAATCTCTCAACATCCTTCAACAAACCCAATCCAATCCCTAGACTCTAGTTTGTATCATTAATATTAATGAGGCATGATGTCTAACACTACATATTTACGTGATTAATGAAGCTTTAATTTTTTTTTGGCAAGCTATATGTCCATGAAATTTTGAGGTGTTTCGCTGATATAGGGAAAGGGTTGAAAATATTAAAAGATGAGAACTTAATTATTAATTTGAAAAAGTGTACATATTTAAAACAATTTTTTTTAGGTTTTGATGTGCCAAAACAAACACGGAGTGGGTTAACTATAGAGCAATATTCCCTCTCTAATTATTTTTCTAGCAGTTGTTTAGACAGAGTGGACTAACTGGGGAGTAATCTTTTCTCTTGAGTTATTTTTCTCCGGCAACTTGCTTTTAAATTTTCGGTCAATCCAGAACTCTCAATTTTTTGAGCATCTGGGTTAGTTTAAAATGGGACAAAACCCCTGAAATAAGGTTTTGAAATGCATGGAACTTTGATCCATAAAAAAACTCAAACTACCTCTGAAAATTTGGCCAAATTCAAATCCATTTTTTACTTAAAAAACCAAACTCGAGAGAAGATTACTTCCAAATTAGCCTAAAAACTACTAGCACCAGACCGCGTATCCGCTGAGTAGTTTAAATATGATGATGCGGATAGGATCCTATGTGAAAATTAAACAGCAGTCCAGATCATACAAGGCGAGATTAATCAAAAATAAAGAAAAATCTCATTTCTCACATCGAAATCGTGAAAGGTAACTAATTAATGTCACTTGAAAACGTACTTATCTGCTCTCTAGCGTCCAAATGAACATGAAGAGATTGGTTTAGTATTTCACTGACAAAATCTAACGGTCAATAATTCAGTGATAGCCTTTGTTCTATACCCTCACGGCAACATATTGGACAGCCAAAACGACAATCTATGAGAACTGTAAGTAATTAATGTCACTTGAAAACCTACTTAT
>JASDQU010213671.1:0-15506 GCA_032191745.1 Picea mariana | reverse complement strand
TTGTTGTTGTTATCCTAAACTTGTGGGAATTGAGTTGAAAACTAGTTGAAGAACTGGGTTGTCAGGCCCGTGGTAGAAGAGGTAGGATTTCAGGCCTTTGAGCAGCCCTCTCTGGGTGAGAGAGTCTGTTGGGAAGTGGTTTTATCCCAGAGAGAGTCCAGCACCAACTACGGAGCTCTTCAAATTCCTGATCCAGCCTGTTTTCGAGACCCAAAGAGGAAGGTGAAGCATCGATGGACTGTTCTTGTGAATGTGTATACTCTCGGGTGGAATAGGCATGTGGGGAATGAGAATCTATGATTAGTGGGCGTGAGAAGGCTCCTGGAGAGAATCCTTTTGGTTTCTCTATGTAGTTTTCTTGTAACCTCATCATAGTCTAGGATTCCCTTTCCCTGGGTGGAGCTTGGTCCCAGCTCGGGGGTGACCCATTGCTGAGCATGATGAGCAGCGTGGTCTAAGGCTAGGAGCTTCATGGAAGGTCTACACGTAGTTGGTGGAGTTACAACAGTTTCAAAGATAATTATATGCATGTGTTTAATTTCAATTAAAATGCATTTTTGTGATGCTTGGAATATTATAATGTATTATGTTGCAATGATATTTACTGTTGATTCCATTAATTATGTATGTTATCAGTAATTATATGTTTACTATGTTAATCAATTTAACTTCATTTAAATGCATACTATGTAAGTATGAGAATGTTTCCGCATAGTAGTGTTGCCCAGCAAGTGGGTTTATGGTCGGGGACGTTACAATTTGGTATCAGAGCCCAAGGTCTCAACATTGAGCCTAGATGGGTCGGATCAGTGTTCTTTGGACCCAAGGTTTTGAGTAGAAATTGTGTCTGGAGGACTAATTTCGAACCTTATATTGTTTCTGAGTAACAAGGGGTTACTTGGTCATGTTACGAAGCTCAGGAGAAGTAGTGGTACAATAAAACCGTAGTCGGTGTCGTATTTGACCATAGAGAGAGAGGGCACTCAACACTTTGTATGTTGGAGCCGTAGGATCTATTCGAAAATAAAGGAAAAAACATTTACGACCGTTAGATATGGAGAAGGTGTCAGGAGGATATACAAGAAGCCTTTCGGGAGTTCGGCTATTGGGGGAAGTGGGATGTGCTGAGGCACAAAATCCTGAAGCCCGAAATCGCAAAATCCTGAAGAGATGAAGTAGTGGGTTGGGTTGACGTCACTTGGATGGATGTGGACCCATGGGATATGTGCCACATGCCAGTGGGCCCCAAAGGAAAAGTAGGCGTAGTGGGGGCTGGATGGCATCACCTGAGGTAACGTGGACCTTCTTAAGTACATCGTGTGTCACCACCATGGTTAGTGACAGCTGTGTTGTGGGCCTGAAAGCTATAAAGGTCAAAAGTTTGGAAGTTTCGAGTTGGGATGGAAATGAGTGTGGGAGCTTCCAGAACAGAAGTCACGAACCTCTGAAACCTAAAACTCCGAAGTTTTGAAGGCTTCGAACACAAAATTTCCCTTGTGTATGTCTGTCGTCGGATGTTAGGTATGGTGGACAGTTGATCTGCCTACCTCATGAGTTTGGTATTTCGGAACTTCAAGTAGATGTGCCATTATTGGAGTTTTTTGACAGCCAAAGTCCCGATTAGAGAACCTTGAGATCTAGCGCTTGGTCATGACCCATCGTTGCATGGTTTGGGGACTAATAAAAAGGGGCTAGTGCCTGAAAACTTAGCAGAGAAGAGTTCTAAAAGTAGAAATCTATGGGGATTCTTGATTGAATGAGAATCACAGAGAATGAAAACTAAACGTTTTCTTGAGTCAGATTTGTTTATGAATGTTGTGGGATTTGTTAAGGATTAATGGCCTGACAAATTCTAGTTTTCTACACATTGTGTTTGCATAAGTTTTAATGAGTTCCAGAATCATTTAGAGTTGCCAATGAGTGCAAACAAATGGAGGAGACACAAAATGCTTCCAGTTCATAGAATGAAGCTAAAGGGATGGATGTTTGTTTGGGAGTTGAAGGGTCGAACTCCAATGGGCATGGAGAAGAGATAGATAAGGAAGGGCATATGATGAACATCATTGAAAAATTGTTGAAAGATGCCCAAACTCACTGAATAGATAGTAGAAAGCTCAAGAAATCTCAAGGTAAACAAGGTGAATTCAACTTAAAGTTTATGAAGAATCTGGAAAGAATAGAAAATAAGTTGGACTAGGAGAGAGACTCGAGCAAAATAGGGATTTACCCGACTTCTGAGGGAAGAAGATAAAGGAGTGTTGGTAAACACCATCATCACTCCCAAGGTCGCTCCAAGAGGAGGGCACACAGTAGTTCAAGCCCATCTCCTTCCAAAAAGCACAGGAGATATGGAGTGGATGAACTAAAGGGAAAAATGAACAAGATTAAGCCTCCTACGTTTGATGCAGAACATAAGAAGGAGGAAGATGCTGAGACATGGTTGCTTGGCATGAGTAAATATTTCCAACTACAGAATTATTCCTCTCGTGTGGAAGGAAGAATTGTGATGTATCAACTAAAAGGAAAAGCATCCATGTGATGGGATCAACTTGTGTAGGTGCAGCACATTAGAGAGAAAGATATCACTTGGAAGGAATTCAAGAGGTATTTCGAGAAGAAGTATTTGACTAAGAGATATTATAACAAAAATATGAAAGAGTTCTTGTTGGCCCTTGACCAAGTTTTGAGGATCCTTGGTCATGTTTGACCTAGTTTTGGGACATCGAGAGGCTATTGAAGGCAGAGCGCAAGACGAAGAGGAGATCGCAGGATCTTGGCCCCTTTTTATGGATTTTTTTGTTTTTGGCTATGTAATGGGTATGGGAATGTCGTCCCATGGGTTTACCCATGTTTAGGCCCGATTTTGTAATTTATAAATAAGTATCTAGGTGATGTAAGAAGAGGCCGATGTGCTAAGTGCTAAAGTTCAATATATGTGATCGAAGGGTTGTAAGTTGTGATAAGTGCAAGTAATAGTTGTAAGTGCTTTGTGCATACTGTATGAGGCTTGCAGAGCTAAGTGCAAGTGACCATAAGAGATAGTATGTAGGCTTTGTGTTGTAACCTATCTTGGAGAAGCAGGATCCAGTGAAGAGTGCACAGATCTCATGTCCTTTGCGAAGTTGATCTTGAGGCTCTATGAATGTAAGAAGATTGAAGGAAGATAATAAACAAGACGAAGAGTTGGTTGGTGGGGGTGAACCACATATATCCTGTGTTGTGAATGCTTTGTGCTTTATGGTTTCTCTCTTGTTTATATGATTAAATGCTTAGTGTGATGTTAGATAATGAATGAATCTAATATGGTAGCTTAGTGTTGAATAATGTGAGTGAATGCTAGATCTTATCTATGTTGGTATGCTTAGTGCTTGACTCTATTGAATCTATGGGAATGTTGTACAGATTTACTATTAGGGTTTAACTGCGTTGTAAACTAAAATGGGTATTGATGAACTATAACTGCTAAGTGTTATGTTAAGGTGTTACAGTCATAGATTTGTGTCCCAACTAAGGTTGGAGACACTAGATTCGTACAACCACCCCTGCCTCTACCTTGGGTTAGACTTCATCTGCTTCACAGGTGTTGCCAAAAGGGATGGTAGTTAGGTTTTTGTTGGTGCAATGTTGTATTGTTGAACCTCGAGTCTGCCCCTGTGCCAACAAATGGTTCTGTTGTCGGGACCTAAAACTGTGATTGTTGGGAACTAAGGAAAGAGGATCTTTGCGCGAATATCTGACCTGAAACTGTGATTGCTAGGAACTAAGGAAAGAGGATCTTTGTGCAAAGATCTGACCTAAAAATGTGAAAGATATGTGCATAGATCTGTCACACTAGTGCACAGTATTCTACTTAATCTGTGAAGCTATGTGCTAAGAAAAGAAGTCTGATCTGAAGAAAAGAGGTAAGATGTGAAGGAGTTGTGCTTTGTTAAAGGTAAGATAAGTGGAAATTTTTGTTTCAAAAGTATGGATCTAGGTATGTTTGATAAATTTTGTCCTAGCTTGAAAAGTAGGGCACAGATAGTAGAAGGAAGATTTGATATAAGTAGATCTGATAAGAATAGTGAAAGATATGTTATACCTATGCATAGAAAGAATTTTTGGACTAACCAATGGATGCAGGATCCTAGGAAGACATTTTTGCAGGTTAGCTACTATGATTCTAGTGCACAGTATAGGAAAGGTTGGGGATCATTTAAAAAAAAACAAGGATTAACCCTTTGTTACAGTTGCAGAAGACCGGGACATCTGGCTAAGGAATGTCCTGGTAGAATATCTAGTTGTCTTTGTTGTAAAGATATGGACCATGAAGTTTTATATTTCCCTAGAATGATAGCTAAGCTTGAAAAAATGAATATGAGACAAGAAGACCACGAGAAAGGTCAAGCAACCAAGACCATGGAAGAAACCCTGAAAGAATCAGAGACTGTATTGCTGCAAATGAAAGAAACCCCAAATGACCTGAAATATCAACTTATCAGATATCTTCAAAGGAAAAGAGTGCATAGAAGAAAGAATAAGAGACTTCAACATTGACTGTGTTCTGGATGAAGAAATACAGGTGAATATTATGACCTGAAGAACTTGGGAAACTTTAGTAAAGCCTGATATGATTCCTTCATTGTGGGGAATAGGATTATTTAGAGGAAAGATGATAACCCTGTGTGGGGATCTTTACCAAATATCTATGAGGCGCATGGAACCTCGACAGAGGAAGCATTTGAGGTTGTTAAATTTATTGAGAATAGCACCCCATTTTCTATATTACTAGGAAAACCTTGGTGTTGGCAGCAGGCCGAAGTGTGAAAGAAAGCATGCACAAAGAAGAATGATAGCTAGAATGGAAATCGTTGGAAAGAAAGCGTGCAAGAGGAAAGTGACAACTGGTAAGAAGAACAGCACGTGCACATGTAAGGAGGAGGCGACAGCTGGAAGGAAGCAAAGAACGCATGCAGAGAAGGAAGACCTAACGACAGTAGAGTCAGGGTTTTTGTAAGGTTTTTTGTAAATGGATGAAGAGACCGATAGATATAAATATAGATACAGAGGTATCATAAAAGAGTTTGGTTAAGTTCGGTTCACTACCTATGAAGGTTTGATTGGTTTTATGTAATGTTTTTTATTAGAAGAACTATTTTTGTAAAGAGATTGAGCTAGAGAAGAGGAGAGCGCAGGAGCGCAGGAGACCGCCCCAAATTCCAACACATAGGAACTAGGGGGAACTAAGAGACTAGTTGTACAGACAGAAGGCATGCGCAAGAAATCAAAGTCTTAACGAGCATCACTGGACTGCATGATCACATAGGATGATGGAGAAATGATTGCAAGAATGGTCCAGGATTGTCTAGCAGAAGACTTCGATCACGCAGCACATCACAGGGATAAATTGCAGAAAGAGATGGAAAAAATGGGGCAGCTCCTCGGGACACTCGAGAAGGCCCAGAGAGAAAGTAGCAGCAGAGGCATAGAGTCATCAACAATACAAACCAATGAAATAATGGAGGTAGAAGAATGAGACCCAGCCCTCCCAATGCCACACGCACATGCAACGGTCTACATAAAACTGAGCATGCTACGAATGGATGAAATAGTGGGACAGACATCACTGAAGGATTTGGACCATATCCAATTTTTATTGGCACGGATGCCATCAAGGGAACTGTACAAATTACAGGTTAGCGTCAACCACGAGATGCAGTCTCGGGCACATAAAAACTTAGTCGAGCTACAAAAAGCAACAAAGAAGCGGGAAGAGTTGGAAAAAGAGTATGAGCAGGCCAAATCCAAAATTCAGAAAGAGACAAAATGCAGAAAAGAATTGGAAAGTAGAGTGGGAAAAAATTTTGGGAAACTTCCAAGCATTGCGTAAGGAAACGAACTCCCAGCCGCAGAAAATATCGACCAGATTGCGCAAGCAATTGCTCAATACCAGAAGGAGATCAAAGATATCCGAGAACAATTGACACCAAAAACTCCACCCATAGTAAAGGAGCAAAGGAGGCAGGCAACAACAACACAACTATAGGAGATGGAGAAATAGGTTAGCACGACAGCTGAATTGCTTGAGAAAGAAGTGCAACTTTAGACAAGACTGGAGGAGGATCCACAGGTTCAACGTTGGGATAAGGAAGAGGAAAGGATTAATGCAACGATACAAGAACTCAAACAGAGGCAAAAGACCCTACCAATCCTAGAACACGTCAAGGGGATGCAAGAGATGAAGAAGATGCAGGTAGAACTTATCACTGTGCAAACACAGAAACAGGAGCGTCAGGCTCAAATATAACCATTAGAGGAACGGGTAGTAGAAGTACTCGCACAGGAAGAAGCAGCTAGAACACACATGGCACAGACACAAGAATAATGTGCGGGACTACTCAACGACGAAGTGGCAGTTCAGGTAGTGGATACCATTAAGGAGAGGACTGTGCAGGCACTGACAAAAGAAGTTGAGCTGAGGGAAAAGTTCCAGACGATCACCGAGGAGATCGAGGCAATTCAAAAGGATTAGGTGACTTGGGATGAGTCACATGTCAGGGTTGGGGGCTTGTTGGTAGTACGCCAAAGTAGGAAAGAAAGTGTGCACAAGTAAGAATGACAGTTGGAAGGGAAATCATGGGAAAGAAAGCATGCAAGAGGAAAGTGACAAATGGTGACAGTAGGGTTAGGGTTTTTGTAAGGTTTTGTATAAATCGTTGAAGAGCCCGATAGATATAAATATAGATATAGAGGTATCATAAAAGAGTTCGGTTAGGTCCGGTTCACTACCTATGAAGGTTTGAATGGTTTTATGTAATGTTTTTTATTAGAAGAAATACTTTCATAAGGATATTGAGCTAGAGAAGAGGAGAGAAGGTAGATCTTGAGGATTACATCGCAGGCCAAGGAGCCTGGTGTGGTCTAGTTCGCCTCATAGAGATCTTACCCATACGAGGAGAATTGTAAGCGCATGGTGCGAGATTGCAGAACTACCATAATAAGAGATCCAAGAGCTAGATCTTTGTTGACATAGCCTAGGAGGGGGTGAACCATGGTAATACTCTTGTAATGTGATGAATGCATGCATATCTTTGTCATACTTTTATTAGTTAAAGTGTTGTGTGTAATGAATGAATGAGTTATTATATTGCTTGATTAATTGTTGTTGGGATATAACGAAAAGATACCATGGAGATAAACATAAAATAGAGAATAACATTAGTTTATAACACAAGTTAGAATAAGTGGCTCAGAATATAGATCCCCTATCTCATACTCAATCCTAGGCTATAAACACCTAAGTCTTATAGCCCCCCATTAAAGCTATCTTGGGTGAGACTGTGCAGTGCATTCTATGTGTTGTGTTTCCTTCTGGTTTACCAGAGGGGCCGATAATTTTTGTCTTTTTTGGCACCCTTTAAATATTTGAACCCTGGTTCAACCACATAGGTAGTAGGAAATATTATTTCATGTTAAGCCAACACTTGGATTGAAAGGGATCGGGCCAAAAGGAAAGAAGAAGAATTTTTAGAGCAGAAGAAGCAAGAGTTGAAAGATTTCATGACTAGGAGGATCACACACTTGATTTCAAAACAGGAGAACAGATCGAAGCTATTTAAAACCAAAGACTTGGATGTCGACATTGGAAGAACACAAGAAGACTCACAGAATACTGAAGCACCTACCCCAGATAGAGAAGAAGTATTGCCCTTGAATCCTAGGAAAGAATCTCAACAGCATGAAGTTACTATACCAAGGGGGGATAAGGATCAGAAGTGGAATACCGAGACGAATCTCACTGGAAAGAAGGATAGAAAACTAAGAAAGAAGATATCAAAGATCGAAAAGTTACAGAAGGTTCCAGAGGGAACTTCGCGAAAGGAAAATTTACAAAACTGGAACTTTGTCGAGATATCAGAACAACGTCACATGGCACTTCGCCATGGAAAAGCAATATAGCCATTGGGAACAATATAACCATTAGACCGACACCCCAAACTGGTAGAAATACATTTATGGTCAGAAAACCCACCATCAGACCGTTGGGACTGCGTCGTATCGGACCAAACTGAATTAATGAAGGCTTCTCACCCGTTGGAGAGATTTGTTGCCTAGTTATCCACTTATTCCATTGAACCTCGCACCATGAACATTTTTTCCAGCCATGATTATCTAAGCTCACAAATTAATTGATTTCACACAGTGATTATCGTGCTATCACCATCCATCTCGTTGCATTGAGTCATTATTATTCAACCTTGAGATATTCAACCACGAGAATGTATGTCCGAAGAACTTAGCTCAGTCAAAGAGTCTGTGAAGGAGGTACTCATCGACCTCGTGAATGAAAGAGTAATGTCTATGGGTATACAAGCATCGTGGATGAGAGGATTGCAGGCCACTCTGTCGACTGCTCGCAGATCCGGACCATCCTGACCAACAGCAGAAAAGAGAACCAAGCACAGAGGTGACCTAGAAAATGTGAAGCTAATCCCAACCATATTACCCAATTACATCCCACCTCTAGTCGGCATGGTGAGTCATTATAGTGTGCTGAGATATTTTGAGTACACCATGGTTACTGTGTACCTCCCGAAGGGGATACGCTCAGTTTGAGCATAGCAGGACAATATCACAACGTTGAAGTTCAGTGACTTCAACTTAGGAGACCACAAGAACCATAGTACACTCACCTTGTATAAATACTTGACCAAGACAAAGGGGAAGAACTTGAAACTAATCCCCCAGCTGTGGATGATGAACCTTGCGCAGTCCACCCTGTTGAATGTAATGAAAATCCCACACTTTGGAAGGCACTAGGAAGTTAACGCCTGTGTCAAGCTCCTACTTTCATGTTACCATGGTGGCTACTTATGGCTAGACCAATGTATCAAAGTCGATCTAGCGTTGATCCATAGGATCACCAGATTGAGTATGCAAGGACCCGACCAGCAGGACTTCTATCCAGGGAAAGTCACGGATCATGCATTAGCACAGAAGATTAAGGATACATACGGTGATGTTGAAAAGGGGACACAAGGCTACAAGGTAGATTCCATCCTAGCATGCCAATTAATCACAGGAAATTTAGTATGGAAGAACATACCCACGAAGGTCACAGGCTTTGTCGTTGATCTCACAGGGAAATGCATGGAAGGCGTACAGATGAACCGGGTGAAGTACCTAGTTAATCATCTAGAATTAGACTTCCGCAAAGCATAGGATCAAGGATATGAGTTCCACTTTAGTTGGCTCCTGATCCTCATCATGTTTGTTTCTTGGCAGATGCCGGAAGGTGCGACCTTCCCGGACATTGAGTCGTTTGAGCCGCTTGCTGCAAAGTTCACCACACTCTGGTACTCGAGCGATATGGGAAAACAGTGGCAGTCGAACGCAATCTTTCAAACATAATATCTCTAGATGAAGAGGGCTATTGAAGTTGAACCTCACATGATTCCAAACACCCTACACCAAGCACCTGGAACCAATAGAAGGAAGAAGACCGAAGAAGTCCAAGACTTAAGTAGCGCCTCAGAAAAGAATGCTTCAGTGTCACCTAGCCGAGGGGGTGATGACAAGGTAGAAGAGATCAATGGAAAAGAGGATGAGCAGAAGTAAGGTGAAGTAACACCGCCTAGAGATGAGGTTGATCCCTTAAAGAAGAGTAAGGTTTCTCCCCCAAAATCCTCTTCCTGAAAGAAATCCAGATCCATCGTGACTAAGATGAAGATTGTGCTCACTGTCGATGACTTTGACTTCATCATCGTAGCTATAAATGACGCCTCACAGGAAATCTTGCAGAAACAAGAAGCCAAGCAGGAGGAGATCTATGAAAAAATTGAGGTCGAACTCTGAGGGGTACAGCAGGCCCTTCAGTCCAGTCGTGTAGTGTCCACTGCGCCCCTTCCAGCAGGAGAACTAGAGTTGGGAGATGAGCCAACACAACTATGTCGACTAGCTGATGCGACCAAAGCTTGCCTTCATCGTGCACAATAAGAAACTAAAAAAATCCACCTAGGCCTTGAAGCAAGTGCAAGAAGTACTCGTAAAACAATGTCAACTTGAAAATTAGGAGAAGGTTTCTCTCCAGACAAAGTTTGAAGAGGAGAAAGAACGGATTCAGTAAGAAAAAGAATAGTTTCTCGCAGAGAAACTTGAAGTGAAAGGAGTAGTCAACAGAGCACTCTGCTCTATGACAGACTTAGAGCCAAAGGCAGAATACTGATTCGAGCATCAAGTAGGGCAGCTCACGGAAGTTATCCAGCAGCTACAACAAAGAATAACATACTTAGAGCTCTGCACAGTGCGTGACACTCCACGGGATGTAAGGGATCAAAGAGAAGCAACAGCCCAAATTGTAAATGAAAGAATCAAGGCCCTTGCCGTAAAATGTAAGAAACTAAGTGATCGCAATTCCTAGACTTATGAGTGACTCACTAAGAATCTGTAATTAAAGGCACTAGAGTCACAGCTCTAAGAAGTGAAGAAGCAAGCAAAAACAATACAGGTGCAGTTGAAGCCCCTGTCAGTTGTTGAAAGGATGAAACAATCCCAAGGGCAGCGCACTGCTCAATAGAAGGTCCACACCATTCAGAGTAGAGTCATGGAAGTGACTCAGAGGCTCCAATTTATACAGGATGAGGCTTTCCAACTATTCGCAGAGATTGAAGGCTGAGGAGAAAAACTGGAGAAAGTTGTCAATGCAGCTGAATAGCGCCTAGAGGGACCTATCAACGAAGCAGTCATCCAAGAGTTCATTGAACAGGAAGTCATGGCCTAGCAACAATTCGAAGCATATCGAGCCAAGCTCAAGGATTTTGAAGTATAACTACCCAGATCAAAGTGACTCGGGATGAGTCACAGGTGAGTGTCGGGGGCCTGTTGTCCCTTGACCAAGTTTTGAGGATCCTTGGTCATGTTTGACCTAGTTTTGGGATATCGATAGGCTGTCAAAGGCAGAGCATGAGGCGAAGTGGAGATCACAGGATCCCGGCCCCTTTTTAGGTATTTTTGGGTTTTGGGCTATGTAACGGGTATGGGAATGTCGACCCATGCGTTTACCCATGTTTAGGCTCAATTTTTTAATGTATAAATAAATAGCTAGGTGATGTAAGAAGAGGTCGGTGTACAAAGGCCAAGGAAGACACCCCTTCAGTGTTGGGGTTGTAAAGAGAACCACAAGTACAGAGGTTGTCCCCATAAAAATGGCAAAGTGAGATTTGTCCATAATGTTCAGCAAGATGAAATAGTGGAGGACATGGGTAGCAGAATGCCAAGGATATACGCAGCCCTGGACAACAAGCAAGCTAAATATCAGTCGCACATGATTGAAGTGGAAGTTATGATTAAAAACCAACCATTTACTATTTTAATTGATTCAGGGGCTAGCCATAGTTACATAGATCCTTAGTGGTGGAAATTTTCCATTTATCGAGAAGAAAACATGAAAAATCCTGGTTAGTGTAGTTGGCTACAAGAACCAAGAGGAAAGTCACTGAGTTGGTTAAGACCTTTCTTGTGGACATGAATGTAATAAGCCAAAATGTTGAATTGAATGTTCTTCCTTTAGGTTCTTATGACTGTCTAATTGGGATGGATAGGTTGGACCAACACCATTCCATCTTGGACTTTCATAACAAGGCATTCACTTTTCTAGATGAGGAAGGAAATCGGAAAACAGTCCAAGGAATTCCTAGATTTGTTGCTATCACAGAAATCTCAGCAATGCAGCTGAAGAAGTGCTACAAGAAAGGTTTTTAATTATTTGCAGCCCATGTGGAGGAAACACCTAAGTATAAGGTGTCAAGTATTGGAGATCATGTGGTACTAAAGAAGTTTGAATATGTATTTGAAGGTATATCTAGACTACCCTCAAAGAGGGATATTGACTTCTCTATAAACTTGATGTCTGGACCAGCTCCTGTGTCAAAATCTCCTTACAGAATGAGTACGCCAGAGATGAAAGAGTTGCAATTGCAGCTTGAAGAGCTTCTGAAGAAGGAATACATATGCCCAAGTGTGTCACCTTGGTTTTCCCCGATACTGTTCATGAAGAAGAAGAATGGTACATTGAGATTATGTATCGATTTTAGACAATTGAACAAAGTAACTATAAAGAACAAATATCCTCTGCCGAGAATTGATGACCTCTTCGATCAGTTGAAGGATGCGAAGATATTTTCGAAGATAGATCTTTGATCGAGATATCACCAGGTAAGGATAAAGGATGAATACATCAGCAAGACCACCTTCAGAACAAGGTATCGTCATTACAAGTTCACAATGGTGCCATTTGGACTGTCGAATGCACCCATTGTTTTTATGTGCTTAACAAATGGTGTATTGAGGGACTATCTAGACAAGTTTGCCATATTCTTCCTGGATGACATTCTGGTGTATTCAAAGTCAGAGGAAGAGCATGAGAAATATCTTAAGATGGTGTTTTCGGTGCTACAAGAGCACCAACTGTACACCAAGTTGATCAAGTTCTCATTTTATTAGGAGCATATCCATTACTTGGGGCATATTATTTTGAAGGATGGGATAGTTGTAGATCCTAAGAAAATTGAGGCCATCAGAGAATGGTTGGTGCCAAAGAATGTGTTAGAAGTTAGATCCTTTATGGGTCTAGCTGGTTATTACAGAAGGTTTATCACAGGTTTCTCGAAGATAGCTCACCCTATCACTTCCTTGCAAAGGAAAGAGAAGAAATTTTAGTGGATAGAAGATTGTGAGAAAATCTTTCAGCGATTGAAGAAACTCCTAACCAGTGCTCCAATCCTAAGGATTGCATATATGAATGAAGATTGTGTGGTGTGCACAAATGCATGCAAAGAAGCACTGGGAGGAGTCCTTAGTCAGAATGGATTCATAATTTGTTATGAATCCATCAAGTTGAAAGATCACGAAAGGAACTATGCAACCCATGATTTGGAGTTGGAAACCACAGTACATTCTCTAAATAAATGGAGGCATTACCTCATTGTAAGGAGGTTTGAACTGAGGACAGACCATAATGGTCTGAAGTATTTGTTTGATCAGCCAACCTTGAATGCAAGACAGTGTAGGTGGTTGGGGTTTCTATGTGAGTACGATTTTGATATCAAGCATATCAAAGGGAAGGAAAACAAAGTGTTTGATGCACTCAGTAGAAGAGTACATGAATTACAAGCTACAGCCATTATCATGTACCAAATTGAGATTAAAAGAAGAATTTTGGAAGCTGCAAATGCAGATTTGCAGTACAGAGATTTGGTAGCAAAGCTACAGCAAGGTAATATGCTAAGTCTAAAAAAACAAAAACTAACAAAATATAAAAAATAAAAAATAAAAATAAAATAAAAAACTGAAAAAAAAAAAACACATTAATAAAACAACATATCCTAAGTCTAAATTTCACATCACAGCCCACATAAACTCAAATCAACGGTCATAAAAAATTCCGGAGCCCCCCTTGCCATCCGAAGTTTAACAAGAGGGGGGGGTCTAGAATTAAGTAGTTTGCTAAAACCACTCCTGGACATGTGTCAGCATTAAAGAGAAATAGATGTCTAAGAAGACCCCTTTTTTGTAGAAATTTGGCCCGTCTTTCATGGCGGACAGTTCAGGATTTTTGGGGATTTGTTGTTATTTTTGGCCGAGGCGGTTGAATCAGACTTCCTAAACTTGATGGGGGATCTCTCCTATTTATTGATGTGATTTTAATGTAAAATGGTTGTTGATCCTTACACCCAGAAAGGATGTTCTCTGTAATTTTTAAGATCCACCAGTAATACAAAGGAAATGATGCACAGGATTCTTGCGTCTGGACATTGGTGATGTTTTTCTTGCTATGTTAATGTTTTCTTACTCTGTTATCACCTTGTTTTCTAAGTATAAATGTTAAAAGGAAGTTAAATAACATAATTTACCTTCTGTACTTTGTATCTGACCTTTTATCAGTCTGCATGTTATTCTTATGATTTTGAGTTAAATAAATTCTTGAATGCTTCTTTACTTAAATGAACCTCTCACATGTTCTATCTTTCCATCACATTTTATCTTAATCGATCCAGTATCTTGACTATCTCACCCTGTGAAGAATCCTTTTAAAAGTTGTTTATCTGACCTTAAGTTTTAACACAGACCCCATAGACCAATGGTATTCTAAAGCAGTCATTAAGATAAACACCTCAAATCAAAAACAAACCCATGTGTAGTATAGCTAGCCTAATATCCTATTCCAAATAAAGCTATAGCATATAGAGAGATCCCTCTCTGAGTCTTGGAGGGCTAGATCCAAGACTCGAAGTGGTTTTGATGTTGCCTCTATGACTGCTTCCACAGCCTTGGGCAAATTACAGAGTGATAACAAAATGGTGACCATACTAGGGAACTTTCTCGAGTAGTGCACTTCAAGATCCAGATCTGATCACTGATGGTGGAAAATGAGCAGACGCAAGAAAGATGAAATCTTTCACCTGGCGAATCTAATCAGCTCCAGACAGTGCTGACTCAAAGACTCCACTGGAGGAAGAACCTAAAGCATGACCAAGCAGCCTAGAAAGATATGGTACTCAAGCCCAAATTGCATTCAAGACATCTTTGGTTTTATATGTAATTATGTTCTATTTTATTCTAAGCCTGATCAAAAGTACATTATTAAAGATTGCATTGACCACCTGCTAATTGGTGAGCCTCAAGAGACTAAGCCCCAAATTGTAGATCATTTACATACTCATACACTTGTAGAAAGCCCAGCGAGATATGAGCCTCATGCTTTATATCCTGCCATTGTTGAAATTCCAATTAGCTACAAGCCTCTTGCTTTACCTCCTATACCTATGAAAATCCCAGACCGATACAAGCCTCTAGATTTGACTCCTATTCTCCATGAACTCCCTACAAATTACACCAATAATATGCCCAGGTTTGATGGAGAGAATTCCAATATTACTGCTGAAAAACACATCCAGAGGTTTGAATATTTCCTTGACCTTTATGAGGTTGAAGATGACGATGCCTATATTAGGATGTTTTCCTTGTCTTTGCAAGGTAAAGTTAAAAATTGGTTTAAAAATCTCCCAGATGCAAGCATTATCAATTTCCATCAGTTCTTGCAAGTTTTCTTGGACCGATGGGTGATCATGGGAAATATATTTCTCATCCTAGAAGAGTATGAGTGTTTGAAAAGACAGCCAGGGGAGACAGTACATCAGTTTTCAGCAAGACTCAATAAGGTATATCATGCAATACCTATTGATATAAGGCCACCCCCAGGATCAAATCACTTGCATTACCCAGATGCCTTTTATCCTAAGATGGCATTCCAATTAAGAGAAAGGAACATTGCAACCCTTGAAGAAATGCAAAAGATTGTGGTTGATGTGGAAGCTAACTTGTTGGACAGAAGGGAAAAGTTAGAGGTAAAAGAAAAAGATAGAACAGAAAATGAACAGATGACATCTTCATAAGTGAAACTAGATGTTCTAGCCAACACTATAAGAGAGATGATGCAGAAGATTAGCAGGAAACATGAGCTTGTTGTT
>JASDQU010213669.1:18200-29958 GCA_032191745.1 Picea mariana | reverse complement strand
GATTATGTTTTGGCTTGGACTATCTCTTGGTTATGGTTTGGACTATCTGATCAGCTCTTGTTTGGTGTGCTATCCTTGGGGAAAGGTGTGCTACCCTTTGTTTGGATATCTAGTCTAGGGTTTTCTTCCAGAGTGATTCTCTGTCAAGGTTAAGGTGCTCGGAGGGTGGCTTCAGCCTATGATTGGGTGACAATAGTGATATTGTCCATGGTAAAATGAGCACATCCATTATATTCTAACAGTAGGGAAGTAGGGAAAGCTTAGAAAAGTAACATAGGTTGAAGTCATGATCTAGGAGTAGATGGATAGATGGATAATAGGTCTAGACTTCAATGGTAGTTGATGGAGCATAACATATTGTATGGATGATGAATGAAACCATGAACAATATGAAATATGAAAGGTTTATTTGGCAATGGATGTGACTTGAAAATGAATTTATCTTCTTCTGATGATTAGTTTCATGCTCTTTGGTTTGATCTCGATCCATCTTATAAGATTGTTGGTGTTGTTGGTCGACAACTGAAAGCAACCTTCAAGAGCTTTGAGTTTTATCATATGAACTGAACATCAGGTGAATTTTCTCTTTTTTTTTTATTTGAATATTTGCACTTCATATTCGTAGATGTGAATTTTTAAAGATTAACTTTGACAAGTCCTTATCCATGGAGTTCACCCTTTGAATCTCCTTGTGACCTGAAAAAAAAAACATAGCACTTACCTACAATACAATATTAGATGATGAAGGAAGAGAGGTGTTTAGTATCTCATCTTCCATTAAATATAATAAATACTTTGAAAACAAGTCCAAAGATGATATTCAAATAAAATGCATTTGTTTTACCTCTTTTAGGAATGGTGGCCAACCTAGACCTCCTAGCGGTATTTTATTCGCACAATCTTCATTTTATGTCCGATTAGAGTGATTCAAAATCCAAGTTAAAGTGAATTCATGTGGATACTTCCAGTATAAACATGGTTTCAAAATGGTTTAACATGATATGATAAAAATGATGAACAGTTCACTGTTTGATAGAGATGCTTGTGAATGTTTGACTAGACCAACAATCACTATTTGGAGCGTAAATTTTTCGTTAAAGATCTGATCGATGTGATTACACTTGGAGAGTAAAGTAGATTCATTTTTATATATCTAGTAGAAACAGGGTTTTAAAAACCTTAGGTTTGATATCACAAAATGTCTGATGAACAGACCTAGGAGGCAGATTTTTATTATGTTGATTTGAAGACATGTAGTCACTAAATGAGTCATAACTTTTTCATTTTACCTCCAAATGGGATGATTCAATTTTTTTTTCGAACTATACTTGTATATCTATCTCCCATATAAACATGTTTTGAAAATACGATGATTTTATATGTGAAATATGCTTATGAACAGTCAAGACCTAGAATTGTCACCATGCAGATTTGTTTTTAACAAACAGTTAGTATTTTGAGCATAACTTTTTCATATGATATCGGATTGAGGTGATTCAAATTGATTTAGAAACTAGATTCCAAGGGCTACATTTCATATAAATATCATCTAAAAAAAATGTTTTCATTAGACCCCTCAAATCAAGGCTATACTAACTCTATCCTCAAAATTTCACTTGAGACCTAGTTTCTATTTTTATCATATCTTTTTTGCTTGTGATTCAAATTGAAAATTTCAAGATGGATTTAAAAACTAGATTTCAAGAGATATATTATTTAAAAACATGTTTTCAAAATGATCCTATATGGTTACCCGAAATAAGATTGTCTTCACTGTATTTTGCCATGAAATCCTTTCAAATGACTATTGAACAATGATTTGAAGAATTATTCATAAAAGTTTGAAGCAAAAGTCTTATTCATTTTACCTATTTGTTTATTTATTCTATTATATCCTACACTATTGTTGAAAAATAAGTCATTCTCTCAAGTATAACAGAATTTCCAATGCATCCATTTGCATAAGAAGATCATAAGTAGACTCACATTCACGTTTGAAAAATATACTTTAATGAATGCTTGGACATGAAAAATTTGTTGATCATAAAGATTTGATGCTAAAGAATGTTGAAAAATGGAGTGGTTTTGTGGCCTAATGACTAATTGAAACCAAATTTTGAATTGATCTTGGTTTGCTTGGCTCTCCTTAATTGTTATAGCACAAAGCTCTTCTTGTGGCACTTGTTCAAAATCTTGAAAGCACAAGGGATCTTGTGATATACATGCTAGAAATTGTTCAATTTCTAGATCTAATGTTTGATCTTCATTGCATGTCATCCATGACTCATTGATTTCCTTAGAAAGATAACTAGAAGAAGCTTCTAGGTTCTCTTCTTGTGGATCCTCTTCATGGATATTTTGTTCCTCTGACCCCTTATCATGTTAGCTTAGTTAAATGAAAGATATTATGTTAATGGTTCACTCTCGAAAAGTGATATTGGGTTGAGAGTAGTGCCCCATGTTATGATAATTGTGTTGAATGAAAGTGCCCATGTTGTAATAATTTTGTTGAATGAAAGTGCCCCTTGAAAAGTGACTTTTATGAAACAATACCCTCAATCGTCCCAACTTAGCCAAATGGAAGTGCTCATGTGACTTTCACAAAATCATGACCCTTGTCATGACAACTTAGCCAAATGAGAGTGCATTTGTTAATGGTTCACTCCTTGAAAGGTGGTTTTGAGGGAATAGTACCCCTTTTGGTAATGGCTTAGTGGAATATAAGTGTTTTGTGTTAATGATTTGCCCCTAAAAAAGTGACTTATATGGAATAGTTCTCTTGTTGGGGACAACCTCATTGAATGGAAGTGCTTGTATTAATGGTTCACCGCTCGAAAAGTGATGTTGACTATATCACACCCGTTTTTGCGGTAGCTTGGCCAAATGAGAAGTGTTTGTATGAAATAGATTAATCTTATAATAAAAAGATCCTCTTTTCGACATAATTTCAGAAATAATTCTCATGAAACAAATTTCAATATATGATATGATCAAAGTTTCATCATAATCAAATTTTCATATAAAATATAACTTTTAATGTAGAAATTATACACCATGTACATTGTCTTAAGTGAATGCAATAGAAAAACCCTTTTAATTAAAGCAATAGTTTAATTAAAGCAATATTGAAGACTTGCATGGTGCATATCACCCGCCTAACTTTTATTCCAATAAATTTTGGCCACTTCTAAGTCTACCCTTACCCTCCAAATTTTATTAATATTATTAATATTTCCCTATTTTCTCCACTACCCCGAGATTATAGGGAAAAATTAAGTAAAAGGAAATTTAACTTATATTAATAGAAAGTGCTTTTAAATTATATTAATAAAAAGTGATTTTAACCTAAGTTAAAACCAATCTTAACCAAATTTATTACAAGTAGCGAAGTTGGCAATTCAGGAGTTGAAGAACCACACTGGAGCTGAGTGTTGAAGCACAAGGAGTAAGGCACGTAGAACAGAGATCTGGGCATCCTGATTTTGGCTACTGGGAAGAGTGCAAGCAACAACACAATGGGCAAGGCACATAGAATAGAGATATAGGTATCCTCAATTTGGCGACATCTTCATCTGGGCATCCTCTCTTTGGAGGTACACAAGTCATTTGTTTTTTTATCGTCTTATTTACAAAAGTAATGTTCTTGACAGTAAAATTGGTTTTTGCCCTAGTTTTTTCGCCCCAACCAGAAAAGATCTAGAGAAATTTAGTCATAAAATTAGAAACTTAGTCAATAAGTTCTCAATCCATAGATAAATCCTCCTTATAAATGCCCTTGATCAAACGCCTTGCATTAGGAACGAGACCTACCTCCATCACACTGAGGTAATAAAAGACGTGGTTGATTACAACGATACACAGGTCACATAGAGCTCATTTACTTATTACTTACCTAAAGACGTGGTTCTTTTTTTTCTAATGGGTTAGAATAATATGATGAATCAACGAAACATGTGGTAATAAAAAAAGATCCTCAGTAAATGATCCAAGTGCAGAGATAGTTCGAGATAGGGATGGAACTTGCCAATTGCTAAGAATGATGAACCAGCTGTCGGAATTGGAACTTGGACCGAAATTTGAATTGGAATTGGAGTCTTCCTTTTATTTACGTAAGATCTGACTCTGCCTTGAAGCAATTGGAACTTGAACCAAAATGATATTTGCAACTTATTTGCGACTGGATGGATTGGGTTTTTATGCCCTAGCTATCCCAGCCTTTGCCTTTGCTATTTCAAATGGCTCTGTTTAAATGGGCTATGCTCTTACGTCCATGAATTAAACTAGATATGCAATTGGATCTTAAGAAACTAGTTATGGATATAGGAGTTATTCCTATAGATGGCCCCTCCTATCAATGTAGTCAGAGCTAGTGACCCTGTCCGAGAGATGGGATCTTTTAGGTAAGCTACCTAATTCAACATATCTACTACTGCTCCGATGATCAAACTGATAAATGAAATCTTGTAAGAACTTGAAATAGTAATTAAATCAATTCTTAATTTCTTTCATTCATATTGAAGAATCATACCCTAAATCATAAACAAAATCCAGCAATCGACTGAACTCTTGAGAAAGAAATTGCTCAACCGATGTGAATCAATTGAATAGTAGGGGGGTTAAATTCTAGATAAATATATTTTTCGTTCGTTCAAAAAGTGGGGTTGATATCTCAGATCAATCAATCATCTCAAAAGTTAGGATCCCCCCCTATTTCACTGGTCCTCGATAGGCCCCGACCTAAAAGCTGATCAGAAGAGGGACCACATTCTTAAGATGAAAGAAATCGATTCTTTGGAGAAGATGGATCTCCTAGGTCAGGTCTTCACTCTCTCGAGGAAATGGGAAAACAAGCACACTCTCTATCATGTCATGTGAGTAAACAATGGAAAGACAGATACTTTGTTGTAAAGTTTTAAGCTATTGGTTTGTTTTTAGAGGAATTATGTGAAGGAGAAAGGATATGGATCCTCTCTAGTCTGATCCTTGTTTGGAAAGGCTAATCAAGAGATGGAATCTCTGCCAACCTATGTCCCTCAACCCTTTCAATAGCCCAAATAGACTTTCAACCACACTTTGGCTACACAAGATACTACTACTAGAGGTCTTAGTGGCACAAGGAGTACACAACACTAGACTTGGAGAATCATGGATTTAGAAAAAACTGAGGATGTTCATAGGCAATAGAAAAGGCATGGGGAAAAATTGCAAAGCAATGAAATTAGAGTGAGAACCCTGTCAGATTTGGTCCATAAATTGGAGGCACAACAACAAAAGTAGTTCCAAAAGACAATGGGCATCCTTGAGAAGCATGGGGAAAAAATCACAGGTATTCAAATGGATTGCTACAAACTGAAGAAAAGTTGTTGGTTACATAAGCAAGGAATACACTTTAGATTCTACGGCTCTGCAGTCAACAGTACAAGAAGACAATAGACAGCGAGAAGAAGACAATAGACAACAACACAAAGAAACTGAATAAACAAGAAAGAATGATAATTAACCTGCAGCAGACACATGGTACCAAATTTTTCAATGTTCCAGGGGGATGCGCCCCCCATGTTTCCCACGCTCTAGGGGCAGGGGACGCCTGGGGAAACATTTACCAACGTCCCCACTTTGGGGAAATGAGATGAAATGTTTCACCAATGTGGGGGACGTGGGTAAATTTAGCAAGAGGTTGACAAATTTTCCTCATTTTTCCCTTGCCATAACTAGGCTCAACTTACAACTCATCAATATGTTTCAAACAAGTTGTTATAGTAGCCCCATTGATGCCCGAAAATGTTCTTAGACCGTCTTCATCCTGAGGAGATCAATTATGATTATAAACACCACTTGGAACATGCCCTACCATATTCTACAACCAGGGTGTTCTAGGAAAGAGACCCTCAAATGGAAACAAAATATTGCTTCCTTTTGTGATGAGAAATCCATAAGTCTTTCATCAGTCAAATTTATTCACCGCACCCATCTCTTAATACATATGACAGTGTTCTATTTGTTGTAAGTGCTGGTCAAAAGTTCAATATTTAAATTTTATGCAACATGTGAGTGAATACTGATTTGTTTCCTTCTACCACAATTCCAAATCAGATTAATACAATGGATAATGGGGATAGTCTTGGAGCATTTTCTATATGACCTTTATACATCTCCAGGCTAAAATTTTTCTTTTACCACAACCACAAAGTTTGGGAATCTGCAAGCATTCCAACACTCAATATTGCATATTGAATCCATTTATCAAAAAGTCACTTTGTATGAGGTCAAGAATAGACTTATCAAAAGTTGAAAATATTCCTTGGGATCCAGAGCCTCATTTTCTAGAATGGCCACATATATTACAACAACAACATAGTTGGCACTTTAAATTTATTGGAAATAATGGTTTATCATGGTTGTAAGAAGTTATTACTCTCATCATTTACTACAATTTGCAGTCAGCCAAAGGAGGCGCATGATTGGAGTACTTTCCTATATGTGTAATTAAACCACACCGACATACTAAGCTTTTTATTGAAAAAATATGTAGTGATGTCCACCTGGTAGATCCTAAGTGGAAACGAATTTTGTAAAGTGAATGTAAATTTTGGCATATTTTTGGGCTTAGACTAAGATGCATTTATTCACAATAGGATAGAGTGTTTGTGTAGGTGATAAAAGAATTGTGGCTACTGATTTTGTACTCTTTGTTTGGAATAAGAAAGAACAACCATTGCTGGGAATTAAACAAGCAAATAGATCATAAGCTGTAAAGTCCCTCATCTGTACTCTCAAGGATTTGAGTGATAACATGCACATATAAATCCATGTAGCTTTAACTCATGCCACTAATACAACTAGTTGATTTACTATTTTTCATAATCTGAAGGCAAGTTCATATGAATTTGTCATATGTTTGGATAAATATATAAAAGTAGTTTATCATACTCATGTTTTTATTGGAGGAAATTTAAAATAGAAGAGTTAGGTATTTCCAGATACGTGGGTATCATAATTGGCACAAATGACTTAGAGTAGAATCGATAGTCAAAATTCACATTGGTATGTCAATTAAAGTTGGTTTGTCATGGTTTTGTACCTGGGTAAGAAAATGAGGTTATTTCACTAGAGAGATCGATGTAGAGATGTTGGTCAATTTGGGTGTTTTGTGGGCATTTGATCATTGATCAAAGTTCATTAGTTATCAAAAGTTGCCTTTGATTATTTTTTCATCACAAATTCCATATTAAAAACTCTTAATCTTCGATCTACTGAGGTCTTGCTACAAAACGAGGGAGACAATGATATTGGTAGAGATACTATTCAGCTGGAAAAATAGGTTAACATCAGAAAAATCTAAATTATTGTAGATAAACCTGACATTTCTTAGTTAATTGAAGGCTACACAGTAACTAGATTAATGCATTCATAAAGTGTTTCGATGTTGCACGGATTTTCTTTATTCAAACATAATTTTGTGTTCATGCCTTATGATACCACGAGGACTATAGAACCCATATTTGCAGAGAACATTGAAGACAAGAATGAGAAGGTGAAATGATGCCTACTCTAAAATATCAAAGCAAAGAATACAATGCTTAGAGATGGTGATAAATGATTATCTCCTCTTTTAGGGAGTTTAATAGTTCTCACAAGGTTGAACCTTCCAGGATGCTGTTCAAAACTAACAAAACAATGTTGAATGCTTACAGTTTTACACATTTCCTCATCCTTGCTTTCTTTAATAATTCACAACATCCATCTTCTAAATGGGGAGCCTCAAATGCTCTGCACCAATTTGGGCACTGTTGTTTCTCAAGATGTTTTACTTTTTTAACAAGATGTAAAGCATGTTCCATCATCAAGTTTAATATCATTTCCATCTTAGGGGTGGCATTAGTGGGGGGGTCATCTTTCACCCTGAAGGAAAACATGTATTTGTCTATGCTTGGGAGATAGGGATAGTGACAAATAACCAAGCATAATCTTACGATCTTCTCCGAGGCATGTCTATCGCCATCAGTCTAGGGATAAAGGAGGTGGTAATTATAGGAGATTCAAGGATCATCATTAAATACCTCATCTTCAAGGAGCCATCAAAGGATCTCCAATTGGCCTCAATCCTTTCCAAAGCTACAAAGATAACCTAGAAGCTGAACAAACACACTCTCTATCATGTCCTGTGAGAAAATAATGGAAAGACATATACTTTACTGTAAAGTTTTAAGCTATTGGTCTGTTTTTAGAGTAATTATGTGAAGGAGAAAGGATATGGATCCTCTCTATTCTGATTCTTGTTTGGAAAGGCTAATCGAGAGCTAGAAGCTTTGCCACCTTGTGTCCCTCAACCCTTTCAATAGCCCAAATATACTTTTAGCCACACTTTAGCTACACAAGATACTACTAATAGAGGTCTTAGTGGTGCAAGGAGTGCACAACACTGGACTTAGAGAATCATGGATTCAGAAAAAACTGAGCATGTTCATAGGAAATAGAAAATGCATGGGGAACATTTGCAAAGCAATGACATTTCAATGAGAACCCTATCAGATTTGGTCCATAAATTGAAGGAACAACAACAAAAACAATTCCAAAAGATAATGGGCATCCTTGAAAAGCATGGGGAAAAAATCACAGGTATTCAAATGGTTCGCTACAAACTAAAGAAAATTTGTTGGTTACATAAGAAACAAATACACTTTAGATTCTATGGCTCCGCAGTCAACATGAAAATAAGACAATAGAGAGCGAGAAGAAGACACTAGACAACAACACAAAGAAACTGAATAAACAAGAAAGAATGATAATTAACCTAGAGCAGACACATGGTACCAAATTTTTCAATGTTCCAGGGGGATGCACCCCGCATGTTTCCCACACTTGAGGGACAAGAGGGCGCCTGGGGAAATGTGTACCCACGTCCACATTTTGGGGAAATGCAAGGAAACGTTTCCCCAATGTGGGGGACGTGGGTAAATTTAGCAAGAGGTAGCCAAATTTTCCTCATTTTTCCCTTTCCATAACTAGGGTCAACTTACAACTCGCCAATATGTTTCAAATAAGTTGTTACAACAACCCCATTGACGCCCGAAAATGTGCTTAGACCGTCTTCATCCTGAGGAGATCAATTATGATTATAAACACCACTTGGAACATGACCTACCATATTCTACAACCAGGGTGTTCTAGGCAAGAGACCCTCAAATGGAAACAAAATAATGCTTCTTTTTGTGATGAGAAAGCCATAAGTCTGTCATCAGTCAAATTTGTTCAGTGCACCCATCTCTTAATACATATGGAAATGTTCTATTTGTTGTTAGTGCTGGTCAAAAGTTCAAGATTTAAAGTTTATACAATGTGTGAGTGAACCTCGAGTTGTTGCCTTCTACCACAATTCCAAATCAGATTAATACAATGGATAATGGGGATAGTCTTGGAGCATTTTCTATATGACCTTTCTACATCTCTAGGCTAAAATTTTTCTTTTACTACAACCACAAAGTTTGGGAATCTCCAAGCATTCCAACACTCAATACTGCATACTGAATCCATTTATCAAAAAGGCATTTTGTATGAGGTCAAGATTAGACTTATCAAAAGTTGAAAATATTCCTTGGGATCCAGAGACTCGCTTTCTAGAATTGCCACATAAATTACAACAACAACATAGTTGACACTTTAAATTTATAGGAAATAATGGTTTATCATGGTTGTAAGAAGCTATTACTCTCATCATTTGCTATATTTTTCAGTTAGCCAAAGGAGGCCCATGAATGGAGTACTTTCCTATATGTGTAATTAACCCACACTGACATACTAAGCTTTTTATTGAAAACATATGTAGTGATGTCCACCTGGTAGATCCTAAGTGGAAAAGAATTTTGTAAAGTGAATGTAAATTTTGGCATATTTTTGGGCTTAGACTAAGATGCATTTATTCACAATAGGATAGAGTGTTTGTGTAGGTGCTAAAAGACTTGTGGCTACTGATTTTGTACTCTTTGATTGGAATAATAAAGAACACGCATTGCTGGGAATTAAACAAGAAAATAGATCATAAGTTGTAAATTCCCCCATCTGTACTCTCAAGGCTTTGAGTGATAACATGCATATATAACTCCATGCAACTTTAACTCATGCCACTAATACAACTAGTTGATTTACAATTTTTCATAATCTAAAAGCAAGTTCATATGAATTTTTCATACGTTTGGCTAAATATATAAAAGTAGTTTATCATACTCATGTTTTTATTGGACAAAATTTGAAATACAAGAGTTAGGTATTTGCAGATACATGGGTATCATAATTAGCACAAATGAATTAGAGTAGATTCAATAGTCAAAATTCACATTGGTATGTTGATTAAAGTTGGTTTGGCATGGTGTTGTACCTGGGTAAGAAAAAAATGTTATTTCACTAGAGAGATCGGTGTAGAGATGTTGGTCAATTTGGGTGTTCGATGGGCATTTGATCATTGATCAAAGTTCATTAGTTATCAAAAGTTTCCTTTGACTATTTTTTCATCACAAATTCCATATTAAAAGATCTTAATCTTCGATCTGGTGAGGTCCTGCTACAAAATGAGGGAGACAATGATATTGGTAGAGATACTATTCAGCTGGAAAAAGAGGTTAACATCACAAAAATCTAAATTATTGTAGATAAACCTGGAATTTCTCTGTTAATTGAAGGCTACACAGTAACTAGATTAATGCATCCATAAAGTGTTTCAATGTTGCACAAATTTTCTTTATTCAAGCATAATTTTTGGTTCATGCCTTATGATACCACGAGGACTATAGAACCCATACTTGCAGAGAACATTGAAGACACGAATGAGAAGACGAAATGATAACTACTATAATAGATCAAAGCAAAGAATAAGATGCTTAGAGATGGTGATAAATGATTATCTCCACTTTTAGGTAGTTTAATAGTTCTCACAAGGTTGAACCTGCTATCCAAGAGAAACCCAACATTTAAATAAATTCAATTATTTTTCCGGTTGTGAGAATATAAAAGCAAGTCATTTGCTTGTAGAGGTAAATCTTATCAAAGGTGACAGCGTTGAGATATCCAGATTGCAAGAGCATGTTTTATTTCAACTTCATTCTCCTTTAGATTCATCAAGTATAGGGTTGAGGGAATGATTTCAAATGGTTCCTCCTTATGCACATTCATTGTATGATAAATATTACAATAAATAGGGGATTCAATAGGCTTATGGTGAAAATCACAAGATGGAACCTTATACGATATGAGTTGTAACAGGTACTATTCCAGAGCGGCCCTATTTTGCCAATTCTATTAGGTTCCACCTATACATGACCAATTTTGTTTTGGTTGACTTGTGATGTTGGAACAAAGTAATATACTGTTTATATGTCCTCCAACATGCCATTATGAGATTTATATTTCCTCCAACCTACTCCAACCCATGCAAGACAAAAACAATTAAGTAAAATCATATTTCCAGTGCAACCTCTAGAGGATCACATTAGAGACATAATTTCCTCCCTTGTATTTGGTCATGAACCAAAGTAGGGACACTGCCAGCTACATCCAAGACGGGCTGGTCCTTTGAACACTTTGTTTCCTACACTTTTGGAGAACATGGATGACACTTCATTCTTCGACTGATATGCACTTCCACCAATTGATTCCATCCAAGTTTCAATAGGATCAATGAAGGTAGATAATACATATTCCTTGCCACTCGAAAAATATTCATGCAACCAAGTGGGACTGAATATCAAGTTGAGAGAAGGCTCAA
>JASDQU010213669.1:0-18100 GCA_032191745.1 Picea mariana | reverse complement strand
GCTGCTCTTCAAAACTAACAAAACAAGGCTGAATGCTTATAGTTTTACACATTTCCTCATCCTTGATTTCTTTAATAATTCATAGCATCCATCTTCTAAATGGGGAGCCTCACATGATCTACACCAATTTGGGCATTGTTGTTGCTAAAGATGTTTTACTTTTTTAACAAGATGTAAAGCATGTTCCATCATTAGGTTTAATATCATTTCCATCTTAGGGGTGGCATTAGTGAGGGGGTTATCTTTGACCCTGAAGGAAAACATGTATCTATCTATGCCTGGGAGCTCGGGATAGTGACAAATAACCAAGCAGAATCTTACGATCTTCTCCGAGGCATGTCTATCGCCATCAATCTAAGGATAAAGGAGGTGGTAGTTATAGGAGATTCAAGGATCATCATTAAGTCCCTTGTCTTCAAGGAGCCACCAAAGGATCTCCAATTGGCCTCAATCATTGCCAAAGCTACAAAGCTAACCTAGAAGCTGAACAAACACACTCTCTATCATGTCCTGTGAGAAAATAATGGAAAGACGGATACTTTTTTGTAAAGTTTTAAGCTATTGGTTTGTTTTTAGAGGAATTATCTGAAGGAGAAAGGATATGGATCCTCTTTGGTCTGATCCTTGTTTGGAAAGGCTAATCAAGAGATGGAAGCTCTGCCACCCTGTGTCCCTTAACCCTTTCAATAGATCAAATAGACTTTCAACCACACTTTGGCTACACAAGATAATACTACTAGAGGTCTTAGTGGTGCAAGGAGTGCACAACAATGGACTTGGAGAATCATGGATTTATAAAAAACTGAGGATGTTCATAGGCAATAGCAAAGGCATGGGGAACATTTGCAAAGCAATGACATTTCAATGAGAACCTTGTCGGATTTGGTGCATAAATTGGAGGCACAACAACAAAAGAAATTACAAAAGATAATGGGCATCCTTGAAGATCATGGGGAAAAAATCACAGGTATTCAAATGGATTGCTACAAACTGAAGCAAAGTTGTTGGTTACATAAGAAAGGAATACACTTTAGATTCTACGGCTCCGCAGTCAACATGACAATAAGACAATAAAGAGCGTGAAGAAGACATTAGACAACAACACAAAGAAACTGAATAAACAAGAAAGAATGATAATTAACCTAGAGCACACACATGGTACCAAAATTTTCAATGTTCTAGGGGGATGTGCCCCCCATGTTTCCAATGCTTCATGGGTAGAGGGGTGCATGGAGAAACATTTACCCATGTCCCCATCTTGGGGAAATGCAAGGAAATGTTTCCCGAATGTGGGAGATGTCTAGGCACACCTCCCACCCCAAAACAAACGAGAGGGGGATGCCTAGGCACTCCGCCCCCCCATTCTTTTTGTCCAAGAGGGAAAACTAGCATGCATTAGCTTTTCCCCATGGTGGAATGATGTTGCTCGAGATGCACTTGTGATTTTTCAAGAAGGAAAGCTAGCACACGATAGATTTACCCCATGTTGGAATGATGTTATTCGAGGTGTGATTGTGCTGGGGAAAAGCTAGCACATGATATCTTTCCCCCACATTGAATGATGTTGTTTGAGGTGAGCTTGTGCTTGTGGAAGAGGGAAAACTAGCACGTGCTAGCTTATCCCCATGTTGGGATGATTTTCGAGATGCGTTAGTGCTTGTGCAAGAGGGAAAGATAGCATGCACTAGCTTTCCCCCACGACGGAATGATGTTGTTTGAGATGTGCTTGTGCTTTTGCAAGAGGTAAATACAACATAAAATAGCTTTCCCCCATGGTGGAATGATGTTGTTTCAAGATGTAGTTGTGCTTGTTCAAGAGGGAAAGCTAGCACACGCTAGATTTCCTTGACGGTGGAATGATGTTGTTCAAGATGAGCTTATGCTTGTGCAAGAGGGAAGACTAGTATGTGAAAGCTTTCCTCCATGCTAAAATGATGTTGTTCGAGATGTGTTTGTGCTTGTGCAAGAGGGAAAGCTAGCACACTCTATATTTCCCCAATGGTGGAATGATGTTGTTCGAGATGCAATTTTGTTTCTGCAAGATGGAAAGCTAGCACGTGCTAGATTTCCCCCATGGTGGAATGATGTTATTCGAGATGTGATTGTGCTAGGGGGAAAGCTAACACATGCTATCTTTCCCCGATATTGAATGATGTTGTTTGGGATGAGCTTGTGCTTATGGAAGAGGGAAAAATAGCATGCGCTAGCTTACCCCCATGGTGGGATGATTTTCGAGATGCACTAGTGCTTGTGAAAAAGGGGAAGCTAGCATGCGCTAGCTTTCCCCCACGGTGGAATGATGCACTTGTGCAAGATGGAAAGATATCATGCTTGTGCTTGTGCTTGTTTGAGTGCTTCTGCAAGATGGAAAGCTAGCACGTGCCAGCTTTCCCCCATGTTGGAATGATTTTATTCGAGATCTGATTGTGCTAGGGGGGAAGCTAGCACATGCTAGCTTTCCCCCACATTGAATGATGTTGTTTGAGATGAGCTTGTGCTTTTGCAAGAGGGAAAACCAGCACATGCTAGCTTACCCCCATGGTGGGATGATTTTCAAGATGCGCTAATGCTTGTGCAAGAGGAAAATCTAGCACAAATGATGTTGTTCGAGATGTGCTTTTGATTTTGCAAGAGGGAAATCCAACATAAGCTAGCTTTCCAAGATGAGCTTATTCTTGTACAAGAGGGAATACTAGCAGGTGCAAGCTTTCCTCCATGCTAAGATGATGTTGTTCAAGATGTGCTTGTGCTTGTGCAAGAAGGAAAGATAGCACACGCTAGCTTTCCCTCATCGTGGAATGATGTTGTTTGAGATGCACTTGTGCTTCTGCAAGATGGAAAGCTAGCATGCACTAGCTTTTCCCCATGTTGGAATGATGTTATTCGAGATATGATTGTGCTGGGGGAAAGCTAGCACATGATAGCTTTCCCCCACATTGAATGATGTTGCTTGAGATGAGCTTGTACTTGTGGAAGAGGGAAAATTAGCACATGCTAGCTTACCCCATTGGTGGGATGATTTTTGAGATGCACTAGTGCTTGTACAAGATGAAAAGCTAGCATGCACTAGCTTTCCCCAATGGTGGAATCATGTTGTTCGAGATGTGCTTGTTCTTATGCAAGAGGGAAATCCAACATACTCTAACTTTCCCCCACTGTGGAATGATGTTGTTACATGATGCACTTGTGCTTGTTCAAGAGGGAAAGTTAGCACACACTAGACGGTGGAATGATGTTGTTCAAGATGAGCTTATGCTTGTGCAAGAGGGAAGACTAGCATGTGCAAGCTTTCCTCCATGCTAAAATGATGTTGTTCAATATGTGCTATTACTTGTGCAAGAGGGAAAGATAGCACGCGCTAGCTTATCCCCATGGTGGAACGATGTTGTTCGAAATGCACTTGTGCTTATGCAAGATGGAAAGCTAGCACGCGCTATCTTTCCCCCATGTTGGAATGATGTTATTCAAGATTTGATTGTGTTGGGGGAAAGCTAGCACATGCTAGCTTTCCCCCAAATTGAATGATTTTGTTTGAGATGAGCTTATGCTTGTGGAAGAGGGAAAACTGGCACGCGCTAGCTTACCCCCATGGTGGGATGATTTTCGATATGCGCTAGTGCTTGTGCAAGAGGGAAAGATAACACATGCCATATTTTCCCCATGGTGGAATGATGTTGTTTGAGTTTCACACATGCTTCTGCAAGATGGAAAGCTAGCACGTGCTAGCTTTCCCCCATGTTGGAATGATGTTATTCGAGATCCGATTGTGCTAGGGGAAAGCTAGCACATGCTAGCTTTCCTGCACAGTGAATAATGTTGTTTGAGATGAACTTGTGCTTGTGGAAGAGGGAAAACTAGCACACACTAGCTTACCTCCATGGTGGGATGATTTTAGAGATGCGCTAGTGCTTGTGCAAGAGGGAAAGCTAGCATGCACTAGCTTTACCCCAGGGTGGAATCATGTTGTTAGAGATGTGCTTGTGCTTCTGCAAGAGGGAAATCCAACATAAACTAGCTTTTCCCCATGGTGGAATGATGTTGTTTCATGAGGCACTTTTTCTTGTTCAAGGGGGAAAGCTAGCACACGCTAGATTTCCTTGACGGTGGAATGATGTTGTTCAAGATGAGCTTATTCTTGTGCAAGAGGGAAGACTAGCATGTGCAAGCTTTCCTCCATTCTAAAATGATGTTGTTTGAGATGCACTTATGCTTGTGAAAGAGGGAAAGTTAGCACACTCTAGCTTATCCCCATGGTGGAATGATGTTGTTCGAGATGCACTTGTTCTTATGCAAGATAGAAAGCTACCACACGCTAGCTTTCCCCCATGTTGGAATTATGTTATTCGAGATGTGATTGTGCTGGGGTAAAGCTAGCACATGCTAGCTTTGCCCAACATTGAATGATGTTGTTTGAGATAAGCTTGTGCTTGTGGTAGAGGGAAAACTAGCACGCACTAGCTTACCCCCATGGTGGGATGATTTTCGAGATGCACTAGTTCTTGTGCAAGAATGAAAGCTATCATGCGCTATCTTTCCCCAATGGTGGAATGATGTTGTTCGAGATGCACTTGTGCTTTTGCAATATGGAAAAGCTCGCATGCACTAGCTTTCCCCCATGTTGGAATGATGTTATTCAAGATGTGATTGTGCTGGGGGAAAGATATCACATGCTAGCTTTCCCCCACATTGAATGATGTTATTTGAGATGAGCTTGTGCTTTTGGAAGAGCGAAAAATAGCGTGCACTAGCTTACCCCCATGTTGGGATGATTTTTGAGATGTGCTAGTGCTTGTGCAAGAGGGAAATATAGCATGCACTAGCTTTCCCCCACGGTGGAATCATGTTGTTCGAGATGTGCTTGTGCTTCTACAATAGGGAAACCCAATATAAACTAGCTTTCCCCCATGGTGGAATGATGTTGTTTCATGATGCACTTGTGCTTGTTCAAGAGGGAAAGCTAGCACACGCTAGATTTCCTTGATGGTGGAATGATGTTGTTTAAGATGAGCTTATTCTTGTGCAAGAGGGAAGACAAGCATGTGCAAGATTTCCTCCATTCTAAAATGATGTTATTCGAGATGTGCTTGTGCTTGTGCAAGAGGGAAAGTTAGCACGCACTAGCTTATCCCCATGGTGGAATGATGTTGTTCAAGATGCACTTGTGCTTATGAAAGATGGAAAGCTAGCATGCACTAACTTTCCCCCATGTTGGAATGATGTTATTCAAGATGTGATTGTGCTAGGTGGAAAGCTAGCACATGCTATCTTTCCCCCACATTGAATGATGTTGTTCGAGATGAGCTTGTGCGTATGCAAGAGGGAAAGCTAGCATGCACTAACTTTCCCCCATGGTGGAATGATGTTGTTTGAGATGCGCTTGTGCTTTTGCAAGAGGGAAATCCAACATAAACTAGATTTTCCCCACGGTGGAATGATGTTGTTCCAAGATGCACTTGTTCTTGTTCAAGAGGGAAAGCTAGCACACGCTAGATTTCCCTGACGGTGGAATGATGTTGTTCAAGATGAGATTATGCTTGTGTAAGAGGGAAGACTAGAATGTGCAACCTTTCCTCCTTGCTAAAATAATGTTGTTCGAGATGCGCTTGTGTTTGTGCAATAGGGAAAGATAGCATGCGCTAGCTTATCCCCATGGTGGAATGATGTTGTTCGAGATGCACTTGTGCTTATGCAAGATGGAAAGCTAGAACATGCAAGCTTTTCCCCATGTTGGAATGATGTTATTCGAGATGTGATTGTGCTAGGGGAAAGCTAGCACATGCTAGCTTTCCCCCACATTGAATGATGTTGTTTGAGATGAGCTTGTGCTTGTGGAAGAGGGAAAACTAGCATGTACTAGCTTACCCCCATGGTGGGATGATTTTCGAGATGCGCTAGTGCTTGTGCAAGAGGGAAAGCTAGCATGCACTAGCTTTACCCCACGGTGGAATCATGTTGTTTGAGATGTGCTTTTGCTTCTGCAAGAGGGAAATCAAACATAAAATAGCTTTCCCCCATGGTGGGATGATGTTGTTTTATGATGCACTTGTGCTTGTTCAAGAGGAAAATCTAGCACACGCTAGATTTCCTTGACGGTGGAATGGTGTTTTTCAAGATGAGCTTATGCTTGTGCAAGAGGGAAGACTATCATGTGCAATCTTTCCTCCATTCTAAAATGATGTTGTTCAAGATGTTCTTGTTCTTGTGCAAGAGGGAAAGATAGCACATGCTAGCTTATCCCCATTGTGGAATGATGTTGTTCGAGATGCACTTGTTCTTATGCAAGTTGGAAAGATAGGACACGCTAGCTTTCCCCCATGTTGGAATGATGTTACTCGAGATGTGATTGTGCTGGGGGAAAGCTAACACATGATTTATTTCCCCCACTTTGAATGATGTTTCTTGAGATGAGCTTGTGCTTGTGCAAGAGGGAAAACTAGCATGCGCTAGCTTACACCCATGGTGGGATGAGTTTTGATATGTGCTAGTGCTTGTGCAAGAGGGAAATCTAGTATGCACTAGCTTTCCCCCACAATGGAATTATGTTGTTCGAGATGTGCTTGTGCTTCTACAAGAGGGCAATCCAACATAAACTAGCTTTCCCCCATGGTGGAATGATGTTGTTTCAAGATGTAGTTGTGCTTGTTCAAGAGCGAAAGCTAGCACATGCTAGATTTCCTTGACGATGGAATGTTGTTGTGCAAGATGAGCTTTTGCTTGTGCAAGAGGGAAGACTAGCATGTGAAAGCTTTCATCCATGCTAAAATGATGTTGTTTGAGATACGCTTGTGCTTGGGCAAGAGGGAAAGCTAGCAGACACTATTTATCCCCCATGGTGGAATGATGTTGTTCGAGATGCACTTATGCTTCTACAATATGGAAATCTAGCACGCGTTAGCTTTCCCCCATGGTGGAATGATGTTATTCGAGATGTGATTGCGCTAGGGGGAAAGCTAGCACATGCAATCTTTCTGCCACATTGAATGATTTTGTTTGAGATGAGCTTATTCTTTTTCAAGAGGGAAAACTAGCACACGTTAGCTTACTACCATGGTGGGATGATTTTCGAGATGCGCTAGTGCTTGTGTAATAGGGAAAGCTAGAATGCGCTAGATTTCTCCCATGGTGGAATGATGTTGTTCGATATGTTCTTGTGCTTTTGCAAGAGGGGAATTGAACATAAACTAGTTTTCCCCCATGGTTGAATGATGTTGTTTAAGGATGCACTTGTGCTTGTTCAAGAGGGAAAGCTAGCACACACTAGATTTCCTTGACGGTGGAATGATGTTGTTCAAGATGAGGTTATGCTTGTGCAAGAGGGAAGACTAGCATGTGCAAGCTTTCCTCCATGCTAAAATGATGTTGTTCGAGATGCGCTTGTGCTTGTGCAAAAGGGAAAGCTAGAACACACTAGCTTTTCCCCATGGTGGAATGATGTTGTTTGAGATGCACTTGTTCTTCTGCAAGATGGAAATATAGCATGCGCTACCTTTCCCCCATGTTGGAATGATGTTATTCGAGATGTGATTGTGCTAGGGGGAATTCTAACACATGCTAGCTTTCCCCCAGATTGAATGATGTTGTTTGAGATGAGATTGTACTTGTGGAAGAGGGAAAACTAGCATGCGCTAGCTTACCCCCATGGTGGGATGATTTTCGAGATGCGCTAGTGCTTGTGAAAGAGAGAAAGCTAGCTTTCTCCCATGGTGGAATGATTTTCTTCGAGATGCACTTGTGCTTCTGCAATATGGAAATCTAGCATGCGCTAGATTTCCCCCATGTTGGAATGATTTTATTTGAGATGTGATTATGTTGGGGGAAAGCTAGCACATATGCTAGATTTTCCCCCACATTGAATGATGTTGTTTGAGATGAGCTTGTGCTTGTGGAAGAGGGAAAACTTGTCGGCTCTAGCTCACCCCCATGGTGGGATGATTTTCGAGATGTGTTAGTGCTTGTGCAAGAGGGAAAGCTAACATGCGCTAGCATTCTCCCACGATGGAATCATGTTGTTTGAGATGTGCTTGTGCTTCTACAAGAGGGAAATCCAACATAAACTAGCTTTCCCCCACGGTGGAATGATGTTGTTTCATGATGCACTTATGCTTGTTCAAGAGGAAAAGATATCACACGCTAAGTTTCCTTGACAATGAAATGATGTTGTTCAAGATGAGATTATGCTTGTGCAAGAGGGAAGACTAGCATGTGGAAGCTTTCCTCCATTCTAAAATGATGTTGTTCGATATGCACTTGTTCTTGTGCAAGAGGGAAAGATAGCACACGCTAGCTTATCCCCATGGTGGAATGATGTTGTTCGAGATGCACTTGTGCTTATGCAAGTTGGAAAGCTATCACGCGCTAACTTTACCCCATGTTGGAATGATGTTATTCGAGATGTGATTGTGCTAGGGGGAAAGCTAGCACATGCTAGCTTTCCCACACATTGAATGATGTTGTTCGAGATGAGTTTGTGCTTGTGCAAGAGGGAAAGCTAGAATGCGCTAGCTTTCCCCCACGGTGGAATGATGTTGTTTGATATGTGCTTATGCTTTTTCAAGAGGGAAATCCAACATAAACTAGCTTTTCCCCACGGTGGAATGATGTTGTTTCAATATGCACTTATGCTTGTTAATGAGGGAAAGCTAGCACACGCTAGATTTCCTTGATGGTGGAATGATGTTGTTCAAGATGAGCTTTTGCTTGTGCAAGAGGGAAGACTAGCATGTGCAAGCTTTCGTCCATGCTAAGATGATGTTGTTTGAGATGTGCTTGTGCTTGTGCAATAGGGAAAACTAGCACGCGCTAGCTTATCCCCATGGTGGAATGATGTTGTTCGAGATGCACTTGTGCTTATGCAAGATGGAAAGCTAGCACACGCTAGATTTCCCCCATGTTGGAATGATGTTATTCGAGATGTGATTGTGCTGGGGGAAAGCTAGCACATGCTAGCTTTCCCCCACATTGAATGATGTTGTTTAATATTAGCTTGTGCTTGTGGAAGAGGGAAAACTAGCACGTGCTAGCTTACTTCCATGGTGGGATGATTTTTGAGATGCGCTAGTGCTTGTGCAAGAGGGAAAGATAGCATGCACTAGATTTCCCCCACGGTGGAATCATGTTGTTTGAGATGTGCTTGTGATTCTGCAAGAGGGAAATCCAACATAAAATAGCTTTCCCCCACAATGGGATGATGTTGTTTCATGATGCACTTGTGCTTGTTCCAGAGGGAAATCTAGCACATGCTAGATTTCCTTGATGGTGGAATGATGTTGTTCAAGATGAGCTTATGCTTGTGCAAGAGGGAAGACTAGCATGTGCAAGCTTTCCTCCATTCTAAAATGATGTTATTCGAGATGTGCTTGTGCTTGTGCAAGAGGGAAAGCTAGCACACGCTATCTTATCCCCATGGTGGAATGATGTTGTTTGAGATGCACTTGTGCTTATGCAATATGGAAAGCTAGCACACGCTAGCTTTCCCCCATGTTGGAATGATGTTACTCGAGATGTGATTGTGCTGGGGGAAAGTTAGCACATTCTATATTTCCTCCACTTTGAATGATATTGTTTGGGATGAGCTTGTGATTGTGCAAGAGAGAAAACTAGCACACACTAGCTTACACCCATGGTGGGATGATTTTTGAGATGCGCTGGTGCTTGTGCAAGAGGGAAAGATAGTATGCGATAGCTTTCCCCCACAGTGGAATTATGTTTTTCGAGATGTGCTTGTGCTTCTGCAAGAGGGAAATCCAACATAAACTAGCTTTCCCCCACGATGGAATGATGTTGTTTCAAGATGCACTTGTGCTTTTTCAAGAGGGAATGCTAGCAGATGTTAGATTTCCTTGATGGTGGAGTGATGTTGTTCAATATGAGCTTGTGTTGTGCAAGAGAGAAGACTAGCATGTGAAAGCTTTCCTCCATGCAAAAATGATGTTGTTCGAGATATGCTTGTGATTGCACAAGAGGGAAAGCTAGCACGTGCTATCTATCCCCCATGGTGGAATGATGTTGTTCGAGATGCACTTGTGCTTCTGCAAGATGGAAAACTAACATGCACTAGCTTTCCCCCATGGTGGAATGATGTTATTTGAGACATGATTGCGCTAGGGGGAAAGCTAGCACATGCGATATTTCCCCCACATTGAATTATGTTGTTTGAGATGAGCTTGTGCTTCTGCAAGAGGGAAAACTAGCACGTGTTAGCTTACCACTATAGTGGGATGATTTTCGAGATGTGCTAGTGCTTGTGCAAGAGGGAAAGCTAGCATGTGCTAGCTTTCCCCCATGGTGGAATGAAGTTCTTCAATATGTTCTTGTGCTTTTGCAAGAGGGAAATCTAGCATAAACTAGCTTTCCCCCATGGTTGAATGATATTGTTTCAAGATGCACTCATGCTTGTTCAAGAGGGAAAGCTTGCACACACTAGATTTCCTTGACGGTGGAATGATGTTGTTCAAGATGAGGTTATGCTTGTGCAAGAAAGAAGACTAGCATGTGCAAGATTTCCTCCATGCTAAAATGATGTTGTTCGAGATGCGCTTGTGCTTGTGCAAAAGGGAAAGCTAGCACATACTAGCTTTCCCCCATGGTGGAATGATGTTGTTTGAGATGCACTTGTTCTTCTGCAAGATGGAAAGGTAGCACATGCTAACTTTCCCCCATGTTGGAATGATGTTATTCGAGTTGTGATTGTGCTAGGGGGAAAGCTAGCACATGCTAGTTTTCTCCCACATTGAATGATGTTTGAGATGAGCTTGTTCTTGTGCAAGAGGGGAAATTAGCATGTGCTATCTTACCCCCATGGTGGGATGATTTTTAAGATGCGCTAGTTCTTGTGCAAGAGGAAAAGCTAGCATGCGCTAGCTTTCTCCCATGGTGAAACGATGTTTTTCGAGATGTGATTGTTCTTTTGCAAGAGGAAAATCCAACATAACCTAGCTTTCCTCCATGGTGGAATCATGTTGTTTTAACATGTACTTGTGCTTGTTCAAAGAGAGAAAGCTACCACACACTAGATTGCGCAATAGGGAAAGCTAGCACACAGTAGTTGCACCCCATGGTGGAATGATGCTATCTTTAATCTATGGTGGACTGATGTTGTTGGAGATGCATTTGTTCTTATGCAAGAGGGGAATCAAACACATGCTAGCTTTCCCTCATGGTGGAATAATGTTGTTCGAGATGCACCTGTTCTTGTGCAAGAGGGAAAGCTAGCATGCGCTACCTTTCCCTGGCAGTGGAATGTTGCTTGATATGCATCGTTTCTTGTGTAAGAGGGAAAGCTAGCTTTCCCCCATAGTCGAATGATGTTTTCCTATATGTGTTTGTACTTGTGTAAGACAAAAAGTTAACATGCGTTAGCTTTCCCCCTTAGTGGAATGATGTTGTTCTAAATGCGCTTGTGGTTGTGCAAGAGGGAAATCTAGCACGTTCTATATTTCTTCCACGGTGGAATGATGTTTGAGATGTTTTTGTGCCTGTGCAAGATGAAAAGTTATCACACACTAGATTTTCTTTACGGTGGAATGATTTTGTTCAAGATGCACTTGTACTTCTTCGAGAGGGAAGTCTAGCATGCGCTAGCTTTCCCCTAGGATTGAATGATGTTATTTGAGATTCATTTATGCTTGTGCAATAGGGAAGGCTAACATGCATGGACTTTCCTCTATGATGGAATGATGTTGCTTGAGATGTGTTTGTGCTTTTGCAAGAGGGAAAGTTAGCACACACTAACTTTATCCTATGCTAGAATGATGTTCGAGATGAAATTGTGTTTGTGCAATATGGAAAGATAGCACGTGCTATCTTTCCCCTACATGGTAGCTTCCCCCATGGTGGAATGATGTTGTTTGAGATACACTTGTGCATGTGCAAGAGGGAACACTAGCTTTCCCCCATGGTGGAATGATATTGTTTGATATGCACCTGTGCTTGTGCAAAAGCGAAAGCTAGTATGTGCTAGTTTTCCCCCACGGTGGAATGATGTTGTCCGAGATGTGCTTGTGTAAGATGGAAAGATAACATGCATTAGATTTCCTCCACACGGAAATAACATTGTTTTAGATGTGCTTGTGGTTGTGAAAAACATAAAGTTAGCAAGTGCTAGCTTTCCCCCATGATGGAATGATGTTCGAGATGTGTTTGTGCTTGTTCATGAGGGAAAATTATCACATGCTATTTTTTACTTACGGTGGAATGATGTTGTTTGATATGCACTTGTGCTTGTTTAATAGGGAATCTAGCACACACTAGCTTTCCTCGAAGTTGGAATGATGTTCTTTGATATGTTCTTGTGCCAGAGGAAAAACTAGCATGCACTAGATTTACTTCAAGGTGGAATGATGTTGTTTGATATACACTTGTTAGATTGTGCAAAAGGGAAAGCTAGAATGCACTAGATTTCCCCCATAGTAGAATGATATTGTTCGAGATGTGCTTGTGCAAGACAAAAAGATAGAACGCATTAGCTTTCTTCCATGGTGGAATGATGTTGTTCTAGATGCTCTTCTGGATGTGCACAAGGGAAAACTAGCACGTGCTAGCTTTCCCCCATGGTGAAATGATGTTCGAGATGCATCTGTGCTTGTCCAAGAGGGAAATTTAGCACACACTAGATTTTTTTTACTGTGGAGTTATGTTGTTTGAGATGTGTTTGTACTTGTGCGAGAGGGAAAGTTAGCACGCGTTAACTTTCCCCTATGCTAGAATGATGTTCGAGATGCAATTGTTCTTGTGCAAGAGGGAAATATAGCACGTGCTAGATTTCCCCTACATTCTAGCTTTTCCCCATGGTGAAATGATGTTGTTTGAGATGCACTTGTGCTTGTGCAAGAGGGAAAATCTAGCACGTGCTAGCTTTCCACCCCGGTGGAATGATATTGTTTGATATGCACTTGTGCTTGTGCAAAAGGGAAAGCTATTACATGCTATTCCCCCCCCATGATGGAATGATGTTGTCCGAGATGTGCTTGTGCAATATGGAAAAGTTAACATACATTATCTTTCCCCCACGTTGAAATAATGTTGTTTTAGATATGCATGTGGTTGTGAAAAACAAAAATTTAGCACGTGTTAGCTTTCCCCCCCCAATGGAAAGATGTTTGAGATGTGTTTGTGCTTGTCCATGAGGCAAAGTTAGCACATGCTAGTTTTTACTTATGGTGGAATGATGTTGTTCGAGATGCACTTCTGCTTGTGTAATAGGGAAACTAGCACACACTAGCTTTCCCCAAAGGTGGAATGATGTTCTTTGATATGCGCTTGTGCTAGAGGGAAAACTAGCATGCACTAGCTTTACTCCAAGGTGGAATGATGCTGTTTGATATGCACTTGTTCTTGTGCAAGAGGGAAAGCTAGCACTTGTTCTTGTTCTTCCATGGTGGAATGATGTTGTTTTATATGCTCTTGTGGTTGTTCACAAGGGAAAACTAGCACATGTTAGCTTTCCCCCATGGTGAAATGATGTTCGAGATGCATCTGTGCTTGTCCAAGAGGGAAAGTTAGCAGACACTAGCTTTTCCTTACAGTGGAATTATGTTGTTTGAGATGTGTTTGTACTTGTGCGAGAGGTAAAGTTAGTACGCGTTAACTTTCCCCTATGCTAGAATGATGTTTGAGATGTGTTTGTGTTTGTGCAAGAGGGAAATATAGCACGTGCTAGCTTTCCCCTACACGTGCGCTTTTCCCCATGGTGGAATGATGTTGTTTGAGATGCACTTGTTCTTGTGTAAGAGAGAAATCTAGCACGCGCTAGCTTTCCACCCCGGTGGAATGATATTGTTTGATATGCACTTGTGCTTGTGCAAAAGGGAAAGCTAGTATGCACTAGCTTTTCGCTAGTGGAATGGTGTTGTTCGAGATGTGATTGTGCTTGTGCAAAAGTGAAAGTTAGAATGTGCTACCTTTTCACCACCATGGAATGGTGTTTTTTGAGACGTCTTTTTATCAGCTCTAGAGAGAGTGAAGAATATCTATGACTATGAAAGAATAATTGTATTTAAATATGCCATTGTCATAAGATTTACACTTGTTCCTTTCTTAGATGGAAATTGAGCAGTAATTAGTTTTCTTTCACTATATAATGTTGATGGCAATGCACTTCTGCTAGAAGGAAAGCTAGTGGGTGCTAGTTTTCCTCAATGAACAATCAAAATGATGTAGTTCATGTTCTAGCAATATCTTTTTTCAAATGATTGCCACGATTCTTGTTCATTTTGTTACAAGTACATTGTCGCAAGAAATGATAATATTTATAAATTTATGTTGTCTTCAATAATTTAAAGTTGTGGTAATATATATATATATATATATATATATATCATGGACTATGAAGTGAGTGAAATTTCAAAGGAATTATCCAAGAAAAAAGAAAATTCACGGAAGAAAAAAGAAAAATCACAGAATACGCCAACACAATATTCTTTAAATGGTATGGCAGTTTCAAAATAAGTTTAAAGATCATTACACATGGTTAGACAATATGCTAGTATATGAATGTTGATTGAAGAATTTTGAGCTATTGTTTTTCTTGTAGTAAGGTTGTGTATGATATGGACTTCCATGTTGTTGTACATATGTATGAAATGGGATGTTATAGAAAACAATTGTATTTTTTAATTCATGTTTTTTAATTCTTTTGAAATTATTGTAATATTATATTTTTCAATATTTTCATACGATAAGAGCTACGATGCAACTGAAATTCAAATGAAAGCATCGAGGAAAAAAATGAATGCAAATATGACACATCACAAGTCTCTTGTTCGTATGACATTTTAAAATCTAACTTATACTCATTTACAAATAGTTAGATAATATTCGTATGCAATTTGACACTAGATGAATTTTGTTATATCATTATGTGGTTAGCTTGCATAGGACATAAATGTATTTTTTCTTGTGTATGTAAAAAAAAATGATATATTATAAGGCTCTTTAGTAATGTTTGTTATTGCATGTTTTTCCATCCATTTGAATATATAGACAATTTTTTAACTGTTGTTTTCAAAAACTATTGAATGTAGCGCATCTGAAATCCCATGTAAAGCATTGAAGAAAAAAAAGAAAGAAACTGATACACAACTGATTCCTCCTCCAATTGGTATGTTTTTTTTTTTATATTATTTATACCCCTTTAAAAATGCTTAGATTAGATGGTCCTTTCAAATTTTGATAGAAAAATGTATGATCAAATTTGTAATTATAATTTCATTTTGATTTATGATAACAATTTCTTATTATTGTTTTCAAAGTTCCTCGAAGCCAAAGCAAGAAAAATGCTACAACCATCATCCAAAAAACAAAAAACTCTTGCCACTCAAATTGCAGTTTCAACAACAATTTTGACTTCTACTTTTGAAATGATTAGGAGGTACAATGTTCGACAACATGGGTATTCCAATAGAGGGCTAACACCTTCAGTAACCACTCACATAACCAGATCAAAGATCAACACACCGATGTTTTCACATGGTAAAACCCCTATGGGGAAACATCCATGGCCCCAACCAATGCGGCCACTTGGAGCAGTTTATTAATGCAAAGAAAAAGATTATAGAGAGATTTTACAAGAGATTTTCTCACAATCGATCATCGGCAAATGAATCTCCATGCTATTTAAATAGAGATCATGGACCAATCGGGTGTTAATCCATGGATCAATGGCTGTTAAGATTGGGGAGAGTATGGACCGCCGGATCACTCTATGTCAGGAACATATCGTGACCATCGGATTTCCTAACCACAAATGCATACTAATGCATACTAAAGAAACACACTATAAAACAAACTTTTACCTAACGACACAATAGAACAAGTAGATCTTGCTAACTCCTAAGTGTCTAAATATCCTAACATCCCCCCTTAAGAACAACTTGGGATAGGATTGAACAATTTACAATAGTGACACAATAGGAGAAGGAAGGAGGAATTAGAGCCTATCCCCCTTTAATGAAAACTTCCTGAACTCCTAACATAGATCGAATATTGGAAAACTTCACTTCTGTAAGAGACTTTGTGAAAATGTCTACAACTTGATCTTCTACAGGGCAAAAGAGCACTTCAATAACTTGATCATGAATGAGCTTTTTGATGAAGTGCATGTGTATCTTGATGTGTTTGTTGTGCTACTGTTGAACTGGGTCTTTAATGAGCTTGATGGCACTCTAATTGTCACACCAAAGGCTAGTCGGATGCGGGTGCTGGAATCCAAACTCTGAAAGGATCTATCAAAGCCACAGGGCTTCCTCACTTGCATTTACTGTTATTCGATACTCTGCTTCTGCTGAAGAAAGTGAAATAGCCTGTTGTTTCTTACAGGTCCAGAACCAAGGATGGAAACATAACCTGCAGTAGACTTCTGATCATCGGGGTCGCCGTCCTAATCTGAATCAGTGAAACCAACCAATAAGGGAGTCCCCCCTGAACTGTAATGTATCCCGAACTGAACTATACCATGAACATAGCAAAATATCCTTTTAGCTGCTTTCCAATGGATTTCATGGGGTGTTTTCATATATCGGGCAATAAGACCAATGACAAAGGAAAGATAAGGAAGGGTATGAGTCAAGTATAAGAGGCTACCAACTAACTGACGATACAAGGTGGAATCAACTTCAGGAGAAGTACAGGTGACAAAAATACTGACTCCATACTAGAAGGGAGAAGGGGTTGGTTTACAATCATCCATGTGAAAGCGACGAAGAAGGTCACAAGAATACTTAGATTGGGAAAGAAAAATTCCTTCATTGGTTTGCAAAACTTGGAGGCCAAGGAAATAGTGCAAAAATCCTAAGTCTATCATTTCAAATTTCTTCTTAAGGATGGTTTTCACATGCTTTAAAATTTTTGAGTCACTACCAGTAAGGATAAGCTCTTCAACATAAAGGACAAGGATTATGAGATGGCTTCCTACTTTCTTGGTATAGACATTAGGATCAGAATGGCATCTAGAGAATCCAGTGGCAATAAGAAAGCTATCAATTTTGGCATACCAAGCTCGGGGAGCTTTCTTGAGACCATAAAGATATTTCTTGAGGTGACAAACAAGGCTAGAGTCATTCCGGACATAGCCAGGAGGTTGTACCATGTAGATTTCTTCTTGCAATTCTCTGTGCAAGAAGGCGGATTTAACATCCATCTGATGGACCTCCCATTTATGTGAGGCAGCAAGGGCAAGAACAAGGAAGATGGAATTCATTTTTTCTCTAGGGGCAAAGGTTTCATTATAGTCAATTCCTTCAACTTGGGAAAATACTTTGGAAACTAACTGAGCCTTGTGTCTTTCAACACTTCCATTTGATGCATACTTAGTTCTGTAGACCCATTTGCATCTAACAAGTTTTCTTCCTTTTGGAAGAGGTACAAGATCCCAAGTATCGTTTGCCATTAAAGAACGATACTTTTCATTCATTGTTGTATCCCAATATAGATGACCTGAAGCTTTTGCAAATGTCTCTGGATCATGAGTTTCTGAAACTTGAGCCAAAATAGAAGAGGCTCGTTGGAACTGTGAACGTGTCCGATGATGATCTGAAGGATCATCGACAAGATCACCAGCTACTTCTCATGTTGAATGGACCCATTGAGGAAGCGGTGGAGTTGGTGCTGGTTCAGATTCAAAGGACTCATCTAGAGGAGGGTGAGCAGGTGGAGGTGGATTTGCATCCTCAATGTCATCATATGAAGAAGAAACCATATCATAAGAAGGCACAAATGTTAAGAACCAAATATCAATATAGCATAGAAAAACCTCAGAAAAAGTACTCAACGCCTTGAAAAAGAGATAATTTCAGATAATAAGGCACATCGAGGGGGAAACCTCCTTTTACCCCACTTCAATTTTCAAGTACCAAATGATTCAAAATGAAAATGTCTCCTTGGTATATATAGGATACTAGGAGGTATAATTACAACTAATGGGCTAAAGCCGACATAAATAAAATAACATTACTAATATAATATGCCCAAATTAAGGGGTAATGAGCCAATATTAGGGCTTAACATGCCCCTCCCCTTGAGACAAGTGTTGTCCGAAACACTTGAGTAACTCTGGATGCTTTTGTATAAAAGACTCATCTTCCCAAGTGGAATCTTCAGCCGATAG
>JASDQU010213667.1:0-11185 GCA_032191745.1 Picea mariana | reverse complement strand
ATATTAGGGTTTTCGGTTGTTCAGTTCCTCCACATGCCTTGCCGAAATTTCTACCAGATCGATTGGTATGCTACGAAATAACTCATCAAACTGTGCTTGGAGGAATTAGTAAGGAGCTGAAAGAAGTACAAAAAAAGGTCTGGCCTGCCTTTCCCTTACAGATTGGTATGTTTTCTCTGCTGGATTTCGGCCACTCGAAAGTAGAGGCTGCGACCCTGGAAGAAATCAAGCTGGTCAATATCGAATTCAAAAAGCACGATCTGCAGAAGATCGTAGGTAATCACATGGCCCTCTGCAATTTGAAAAGATATGAACATGAAGATTCTCCTCAAGACGAAGTATTCCGAGGAGCGAGGTCCTATCAAGAGGTTTTAAGTCGAGTTTGAGATCTAGCTCCAGATGAAATGGCCGAGTTTTATAACTTCCAAAATCATAGAAGAAATAGTCTTCCCAAAGTATTGTAGGGAGAGACCGTAACACCTCCAGCTACACAACAAGTCGAGACCCAGAGCTTGGATACCGGGAGCTCCAGTAAACAGGATGCTCAAGGAAGTTTGGAGAAGACTGAGGTTTTGACTCAGAAGGAAGACACTACATTGTCTGATCCACCAAGCGATCATGCTAAAACTCAGACTGAGATCTTGATAAAAAGCGGAGAAGAAAAGCCACTATCCACTGCATGTAAACCAACTGCCGACATAGCCAGTAAGCATACATCCATTGAGGTAGGTAGTCCTATCCAATCCGTCACACCCTTACAGTTTAGTAGAGGGAACCTGGGTGCAGAATTTGTATTCATAAAAGATCTTGTGCCTATCTCGGTAGAAGAGATGCCTCCTTCAGAATTCTTCTTCAGTAAGAAGAGAAGGGCGATAGTAAGAAGAGAAATGCACCAAAGGCATAGTGCGGCTGTCAAGAAGCACAGGGTGTTATTGGATGGGCAATCCCTAGAAGAAGAAGATTTCACTATAGAAGTTGCAGACTCGCTGGGAGCTTTTGCAACAACAAACCTATTTTCAGTAGACAACCTGAAGGAGAAGTTGAAGTAGAAGGATCTATTGGTGGGACAGTTGCAGGGTAAAGCAAAGACTGTAGAGCATGAATTCAGGAGTCAGATGACTAAAGTCTTTGAGCAAACTAGAGCCCATGACAGACAGGAAATTCAATAACTCAGGATCATCCTTGATGAGATACAGAAAAAGTCACAGGCAAGCGAGGAATTGGTCAGACAGCTGCAGGTGAAAATAGCCTTAGCTGAAAAAGCAACAGTGGATATATCGGCTTTCCAAGCTCAAGATTTAGAGGTACATGAGAAGCTGGGATCAGCCTAGTGATGCCTCTTGACTAAAATAGAAGGTCTTCAAGATTATTATCGATTGGAAGAACACTCTTTAGAAAATATTTGCATAAAAGAGAAAGAGGCCACTGCAGCTAGAGTTACATTCCAGGAGGCTGTCCTGTCAGTAGCAAAGGAAGAGGTTAGCAGTGTCACCAGATTGCCCCTCTCAAAACAAACCTGAGGAGATATAATACTTAAGGCCTGGGAGGCTAATATAGTTGAAAGCAAAATATTGGTTAGGGAGGTGAAAAAGACTTGCGAAGAAGCTTTCTATGCTCTTGACAGAGAGTCATTGTACGTAGGAAGAGATAATATCTCTGGAGACCTGGGACAAATTGATATAACAAAAAATCAATCTAATTTCAAGGCAAGTATGGAGGAAGCCCAGGCCGAAATTTTACAATTGAAACAGGTTGATCTTACTTTGATAAATAAATGGATTGTCAACCCTAGCTTAAGACTAAAGTCTTTATCTCGAGAATCTAGAAAAATGGAAGATAAACTGCCTCATATAGAAAGGAAGTTTTACACCTTTGAGGCTAATGATACAATAGAGCCCTCCAGGCTGGTGGTGCAATTTGTGAGCATATGTGTTAAATGTATTGAGCAAGGTAAAGGAAACACCTCCAAGAACCAATGAGATAACCTATACACATCATCTGTACAGATTATGATTAGAGACCGTTTGTTGATGAGATGGATAACAAGAAGGAAAAACATCTCCGCCATCCCGATGAAGAGACAAATGAGATACGAGTGAAGCATTTCAAATTTCACATTTTGTAAATTTTACTATTTTAAAAATAAGGAGAATTCCAATCGCTTAGGGTTGAGAATATTTTGTATAAATACATATTTCAAAGATAGAACATAGGCTGCTTCTTGCCGAATGTAATTGAGAAAACTCTCCTCATTGAGAATTAATACAAGTGCAGACCAGAGAATCCACATTTTGTCTAGTTTGGGTTATGTGTTCTTCTGTCCCTTTCATATCTCAATATCTCTTTATGTATTTCCTTAATGAATGCTTGATTTTAGTTTAATAAGACAACTAATACAATCATCTTTAATTAGTAATTTGTTAAGCAAACAATTTTTCCTTTGTATTTGTTGTTAGCAAATACAAGACCTGTGAGCTACTTGGATTACTACATTTTATGCTTCATTTAAGGTTATATTATCTATTTTCTTCTTTTGTAACGAAGTAAGATTCTTCTGTAATTGATGCCTTACTTTGTCTAACAACTTTATGTTTTTATCTCAGTACATTTGATACTTTCAATTTTGACTCAGACACAAAAGACGACCTCTGTGTTTCTCTACTGTTAATTCGATTTAAGGAAGTTTCTCACATAACTGAGGTAGAAAAAGTGAACATTAAAACTTTCCTTTATTTCCTGATGCCTGACATTATCCTTTAAGCCTTAGGTTAATCTTAGGAACAAAATCTTTTTGGTGTCGTTGCCGGGGATGGAGAAACGAAGTCATTTTTCCCTGGGAGAACGACATTGGTAAGATTCTCTCTTTGATAGTGAACAAAGATTGAATACAATATTAAGGCTATTTTTTATCTTTCACTTGGCGACTCCACTATAGATAAACTAGCATTCGGTCGAAAGAATACCAGGAGCAACCTAGACGATAAGCAGACTATGCCTGTATTTGACTCTGAAAAGCTTTTAAAACTAAGGGGATACCTAAAACAAACCAACAAGTAAGGTTTATCAACCCAAAGTGGCACAAATTTATGCTAAGGTTCCTCTTGAAAAATTAACACCTAAAGAAGGGTCTTCACACATCCTTTCTAAAGATATTTTTAATAATAAGCTTGAAACTGAGCTCGGTAACCCCGAAGTAAAGGCCGAGACTAATTCGACTGTTCCCTCTACCAGTAAAGGCAAAGGACCTTTTTCAGTTCCCGCATCTATTGAAATTCCTACGGTTAACTTGCTCCCTGAAGTAAAAATCTCATTTTCTTGAAACCCTGAAAAGTATATTCTCTACCTTGATTCAACTCCTGTTGGTTCTCCAGTTTATATATATTGCAAGTCCGAAGAGCCTAGTCCCCATTTTCCTTTTCCCCCTTATTCAGATTTTTCATCTCCTGACAGTCAGTTTCCAGAACTTCCTGAAGTAGCAGAAAGATCTCTATAAGTTTTCGAAAACCCTCTCTATAATCTCCAGGTTTCATCCCTTAGATTATTGATGGCTTTTGTCAAAGTAGGTGGTGCTGGAGTTGGTGTTGGAGGTGGCGCAGGAGGCGGAGGTGGAGGAGGACTTGGTGGTGGAGGAGGAGGAGGTGGTCAACCACCACCCCCACCCCCAAGAATTTTCGCCAAGGTGGCTGCCAGGTATGTTCCTTTGATCCTCCTTGTCCCACTTCACGATTTACCTAAAAATTATATGAAGAATCTGCCAAAATTCACAGAAGAAGGAGACTTAACGACCATCGAACACATAAATTTCTTCGACCAATTCGTTGATATCCTCGGCCTTGAACATGAGGATGTTTATTCGAGGCTCCTAGTTCAAAATTTCGAGGGACAGGTGAGAGCCTAGTTATGAGGATTGTCGATAGCTACTATAAGAACATACAAGGAGCTAGAAAATGCATTTCTGAGACAATGGGGGGAGAAGAAAGATCACCTTTATTATTTAACAAAATTTGGGGCTCTAAGGAAAAATATTTCTGAGTCAGTTATAGAATTCACTTAGTGATTTAACAAACTATATCATAAGATCCCAACCGAAGTTAAAGTATCTCAACCAACGACAAAGGTCACTTTTGCAGGGGCTTTTGAACCTGACTTTGCCCTACTTTTGAGGGAAAGAAGATATGCCACTTGGGCAGGAATGCAAGATGACGCCATCGAAATAGAATCAAACATGATGGAATCTGACAAACTAAAAGACAAGGTTGAGACAGGATCTAGAGAAAATAGATGTTTCAGGGAACAAACAGGACCCTCCACATCTGGAAGGATCCCCTCGACTTTTTACCGAGCTGCCTAATCGAATCTGAAACAAAGGAAGTTATAAATGAGTTTCATAAAGGAGTGTGTGGAGGGAAACGACCTATAAAATCCTGAGAGCAGGATACTACTGGCAGAAACTGTTCACGGATGTGAATACCAAAGTCAAAGCATGTAACCCCTATCAATTATTCTCAAGAAAACAAAAAATTCCCGCATTACCTTTGGTTCCAGTTAAAACAGAAGCTTCGTTTCAACAATGGGGTTTGTATTTCATTGGTGAAATCCATCCACATTCAAGTGCGTAGCATAAATGGATCTTAACAACCACCAATTATTTTACAAAGTGGGTAGAGGCCATTCCGACATAAAATGCTACAGACGCAGTAGTGATCAATTTCTTGGAAGAAAACATTTTATCTAGATTCGGTTGTCCCCACAAAATAGTGACTGATAACGCCCAACCCTTTAAATCCATGGCAATGGTCAGTTTCTGTCAAAAGTATAATATTGTACTAGGACATTCCACCACCTATTATCCTCAGGGAAATGGGCTGGCCAAATCATCAAACAAGAGTTTCATCACCATAATTAAAAAGGTGATGAATGAAAACAAGAAAGCATGGCATGTTCATTTGAAATATGCCTTATGGGCCAATAGAATCAGCACTAAGAAATCGATCGGGATGTCTCCCTTTCAAATGGTATATGGCACTGATGTAGTACTCCCTATAAATCTCACTCTGCCCATAATGAAGTTGTGGCAGGATGCGAAGGAGGAGCCAAATGATGTCACTAGAAGAATAAATCAGTTAATAGAAGTACAACAAAATAGGGCTAAAGTGGATGAGAGACTCAAGAAATACCAAGATAACATGAAAGCCCTGTTTGATAAAAAAGCTAAAGATAGGGAGTTTCTTCCTGGTGACCTAGTTCTGAAATGGGATGTGAGGAAAGAAGACGCTGGAAAGCATGGTAAATTTGATCATATATGGTGTGGACGTTTCAAGATCGCAACTTCAGAAGGAAAGAATTCATTTATGTTGGAAAATCTTGACGAGAAAATCCTTAACACCCCCATCAATGGGCATTACTTGAAGCATTTTATGCAATAATCAGATTCCAAGCTCTCATTGTACATATCGGTTTGATTTTCATATTTTTGGTATGCAATTTTTCGCTTCTTTGGTAAGTTTTACTTTCACTATAAATATACTAGGTTAGTTGATTTCATAAAAAATATATATATATAAATAGGTAACACATAGAGTTCTTATCTGCAGAAGTCCCTGACATTTCTCATGTTTATTTTTATGCAGGATACTTGTTGATAGTCGAGAGACAAGGTGTATCATAAATTACCACTTACGTTTCAAGACATTGGCTTTCTCTCAAAACAGGCGACAAATAAATGATTTACTTGATTCAAAATATAAAGAAAATCTGAGGTATGAGCTTCTACCCTGCTAACCCAAGATGAATTTTCAAGAAGAGATAACCATATATGGAAGAAGTCTCATCCGTGTAGATGTTGTCATCTGGTATACAACCAGAGAAATATAAAATGACAGGTCAAACCTCAAAATTTTTCTCTGGATAAAATAAAATTTAAATTAAAAAAATTAAATTAAATTAAATTTAAAAATAAAATAAAATTTAAATTAAAAATGAAATAAATTTTATAATGAGAAAATGAGAAATAAATACATATTAAAGAAAAGTTTGAGAATCAATGAACAAACTTGCGTAGGAACGACCTTGTTCACATCAAAACATTTGAATCCTCTTTCTGTTATATCCTGTTCATCCTCAAAGTCTTATTTTCTTGTGATTCTAAATACTTTTCCATGGTCTTCATAGAGGATAAAAAGGCTTCACCTTAACTCCGAAAGCTCAGAAACATGTCTTCAAAACGAGAGTAGGCAAAAATCCTTATGATTCCTCTCATTCCAACTGAAAGAAAGTATGTCTAGGCTAATCCTGACTACTTTAGCCTTTCTAGTAGATTTGAATTGATTAGTTTCACTCAAGGAAGATCCCTAGAAATTAAAAGCTCCCCGTGATAAATTCCCTGTAGGCAAAGGTGTTCTGAAGGTTAGGATAGGATTAGCCCAGAGTAATCAAAGTGAGTTGAAAGACCTATGTTGCTAAATTATAAACATATATCGTCCTTGGTATATTACATGCAAATTGATTGTCCCCACTTCATGTTTTAAAATATAAGACAGATGGTGAAAGGAAATTCATAAAATGATTGCCCCCATCTAGTCCAGAAAAGAGATGATGAAAGGAAATTCATTAAATGATTGCCCTCATATCAGCATTTAAATGCAAGATTACTAATTGAAGTGGTGAAAGGAAATTCAATTCAGGGGATTAGATAACTTCACTGGGGTACTGAACATGTTCGTTGGCAGTGAAGCAATGTCTACAATATTTGCAAGGTTGTTATACATGTATTATAATGTACTCTGGTAGCTAGTTTTCTTTTCAACTAGATTTACATTCTAAGCCAACACGAGACTCCCTAACTAAAGCATTAAAATTATTTTGCCTTGATGCGAATGGAATCGAAAAGAGTCTGATAGATTGGTTAAGGTTGTTTTGATTATATTAAGAAAATCCGAAATCGGTTCTAAGAAAAGGAAACTATTAATAGCCCAAGCTTGAGATCAGCAAATGATTAAGTTTCAAAACCTTTCTGAGATATGGTTGAAGTTTAACGTCCCTCTGTGTGTTTTTCCAGAATGTATTTCACAAAACTGCAATAATGACTCAATTTACCCAATAAAGGCACTTGGTCTACTACTCTTTGCGTCTCGCTGGAAGACGTGATCCCTATATGGAGCCTATGTTGGAACACGTATAAATTTCTAAAACTTTAGTCTTTAAATAGATTATTTTTCCTTTAAAATAAAACAATGCGCGCTTGATTCTCACCATTGATGAAATATTCCATCAAATCAAACGGTCCTAATCTCCTAAACGTTATGGAGCCGCCTACTCGTTAAAGATTCAAATCACATATAGCATTCGAAATGTCGGGTTTCAGGATTTTTGATGTAGACATTTCAACATATAACAACTCCAAAGTCCCGATATTCGAAATCGTGAAACTATCTTAAGCATTAAACTGGATAATTAAGCATTTAAAACGATTAACAATTAATTAATCTTATCGCGATTTCGCATTTCAGGGATCCTACCTCGAACGACTATCGAAATCTCGAGACCCGAAACCTCAACATCTTGGAGGTTAATCGTAATTATTTAAAAGGTTAAACACGATTAAAATTAATTAATCCCATCGCGATTTTGTGTTTCGGAAGTCATAGCTCGAACTGTTATAGGACATCCCGAGTTACGAAATTCTGAAATCTACTTAGAGATAAGTGTGATTAACTGATGCATTAACGATGATTATCTCGTAATTAATCCGTCGCCACATTATGACTCGGATAAATTCAAATTTCATCTATGCTTTTCCCGATCACGAACCATTGAAAATTAATGTTAGTAATAATTGATTTACGACAATCATTCCAAATAAGATCTCGGGCCATCGCCTAAATCTTATTCATTAAGGAAATTAAATACTCCGTCAGTAGAAGTATTGGTTAATCGATGCAATTAAAAGGAAAAGGATATTGATTTTTGAATTTCATTGTCCGTTTTACTGAGAAGCAAGTTTTCAAGATAAAGAATTTTGCATATTCCCTGTGACAAATAATATAGTTCTAAGGCATGATACCATGGCTCCATGAAAATCAACTAAAGCACATGGTGAAATTTCGAGCTAGAACACAGATGTGCTTTCTGACACCTTGCCCAGAAGCATAGACACCATTAAATCCTGGACGCAAGTATCCAATATTTTGCAGTATGAATTGGTCAATTTCCCAGACGATTTAGGCGACGACGAGACGAAGACCCCGACTACCAAATACAAAATTGTCACCCAATCATAGCTACATAAGATAGAAATAAGGCCTAAACTCATGCCTTACAATGATATGATCAGTTGGGTGTTGGAAAACGTTGATATCTCGACCAGAACCATCTTCAATTCACAAAAGGTCGTAGTTGGGTCTTTCCGGCCAGAAAATTTACAGGTAATGTACCAATTGTCTCCAGCACCCAATTTCATTTACAATGCCAGTTTCCTAAGGGACTTTGACAAGAAGGAATGTGTCCAATATGGAAGAAACATGCCTGACTTAATTAAGAATTGGTACTCTCGCCTTGAGAAGTTTAGAGATGACTCCCATGGCATATATGTAGTTTCCTCGTTACAACCTCACATAATGCATATAGTGATGATGATGTGTAGACTCTATGGGAGGGAAAACACAACTCATTTCTTGTTACTGTGGGTGCCTATTATGCACACAGTAGTAGAAGGGTATTCTTTTGATTGGGCCAAGATGTTGTTAGATAGCTTGGTTAAGGAGATTACAGAATATCAGTCATTCAAAGCCAAAGGGAAACCTACCCCATTCTTCATGTCGGCTTACATCATGGATGCCATTTGTTTTATGACACCTTTTCCTTTGATGAGTTGGAACTGGACTCCAACTAGTGCTGAGCCGATACATGTTTATCATTTGAAGATTTGGGAGGAAAAAGAGAAAGATCTCTTCTATGAAATATGAAACTGGGTGGTGGTGCCGATGCATACCGTCATATATGGTTACCCACCTCCCAGGATTTCTGACAAAATTGTGACTAATCTAGGAAAGATAGCAGATTGGTACGTTGAAGAGCATTTCTCTTATATTAGGGTTTTCGGTTGTTCGGTTCCTCCACATGCCTTGTCGAAATTTCTACCAGACCAATTGGTATGCCGCAAAATAGTGCATCAAACTGTGCTAGGAGGAATTAGTAAGGAGCTAAAAGCAGTACAGAAAAAGGTCTAGCCCGCCTTTCCCTTGCAGATTGGTACGTTTTCTCTACTGGATTTCAGCCACTTGAAAGTAGAGGCCGCGGCCCTAGAAGAAATCAAGCTGGTCAATATTGAATTCAAAAAGCATGATCTATAGAAGATTGTAGGTAATCACATGGCCCTCCACAATTTGAAAATATATGAACATGAATATTCTCCTCAAGATGAAGTATTTCGAGGAGAAAGGTCCTATCAAGAGGTTTTAAGTCAAGTTCGAGCTCTGGCTCCAGATGAAATGGCCGAGCTTTATAACTTCCAGAAGCATAGAAGAAATAGCCTTCCCAAAGTATTGCAGGGAGATACCCTAACACCTCCATCTACAGAGCAAGTCGAGACCCAAAGCTTGGATACCAGGAGCTCCAGTAAACATGATGCTCAACTAAGTTTGGAGAATACTAAGGTTTTGACTCAGAAGGAGGACACCACATTGTCTGATCCACCAAGTGATCATGCTGAAACTCAGATTGAGATCTTGATAAAAAGGGGAGAAGAAAATCCACTGTCCACACCAGGCAAACTAGCTATCGAAACAGCCGATAAGCAACCATCCACTTATATAGGCAGTCTTATCCAATTTGTCACACCCTTACAGTTCAGTAGAGGGAACCCAGGTGCAGAATTTGTATTCATAAAATATCTTGTTCCTATCTCGGCAGAAGAGATGTCTCCTTCGGAATTCTTCTTCAGTAAGAAGAGAAGGGAGGTAGTAAGAAGAGAAACACACCAAAGGGATAGTGCAGTTGTCAAGAAGCACAGAGTGCTATTGGATGGGCAAGCCCTAGAAGAAGAAGATTTCGCTACAGAAGTTGCAAGCTCGATGGGAGATTTTGCAACAACAAACTTGTTTTCAGTAGAAAACCTGAAGGAGAAGTTGAAGCAAAAGGATCTACTGGTGGGACAATTGCAGGGTAAAGAAAAGACTATAGAGCATGATGTCAGGAGCAAGATGAATAAAGTCTTCAAGAATACTAGAGCCCATGACAGGTAGGAAATTCAACATCTCAGGATCAATGTTGATGAGATACAGAAAAAGTCACAAGCAAGTGAGGAATTGGTCAAACAACTACAGGTGAAAATAGCCTTAGCCGAAAAATCCACAGTGGATATATCGACTTTCCAAGCCCAAGCTTTAGAGGTACATAAGAATCTAGGATCAACCCAGTGATGCCTCTTGACTAAAATAGAAGGTGTTCAAGATTATTATCGATTGGCAAAACACTCTTTAGAAAATATTTGCATAAAAGAGAAGGAGGCCACTGTAGCTAGAGTTACGTTCCAAGAGATTGTCCTGTCAGCAACAAAGGAATAGGTTACCAGTGTCACCAGATTGTCTCTCTCAGAACAAACCTGAGGAGATATAATACTTAAGGCATGGGAAGCTAATATAGTTGAAAGCAAAAGATTGGCTAGGGAGGTGAAAAAGACTTGTGAAGAAGCTTTCTATTCTCTTGACAGAGAGTCATTGTACGTAGGAAGAGATAATATCTCTGGAGACCTAGGACAGATTGATATAACAAAAAAACAATCCGATTTCAAGGTAAGTATGGAGGAATCCCAGGCCAAAATTTTACAATTGAAACGGGTTGATCTTACTCTTATAAATAAATGGATTGTCAACCCTTGCTTAAGACTACAATCTTTATCTCTAGAAGCTAGCAAAATGGAAGATAAACTGCCTCATATAGAAAGGAAGTTTTACACCTTTGAGGCTAATGATACAATAGAGCCCTCCAAGCTAGTGGTGCAATTTGTGAGCAGATGTGTTAAATGTATTGAGAAAGGTAAAGGAAGAACCTCCAGGAACCAATGAGATAACCTGTACACATCATCTGTATAGATCATGATTAAAGAACATTTTTTGCTGAGATGGATAACGAGAAGGAAAAACGTCTCCGCCAGCTTGACGAAGAGACAAATGAGATACGAGTGAAG